>CM040240.1:77680910-77880910 GCA_022545495.1 Chrysanthemum lavandulifolium
GTTATCCTAATTAAACAAAACCCCATGTCAAAATTTTGAAAAGCTTCTCACTTGTAGGAAAACAATTTGTCATTGTTAAATACAAATAGAAACGTAATTTTCATCACTTGCATAATGTCTCTTGAATACTAAAGGTAATGCATAACTAATATGCATTCCGGGTATATTCAAATGAAGCCACATTAAATTAGGAGTGTTTGGGTTATCTCTTGCCTTTTGCCAAACACTACCACTCATAATTGGCTTCGAGCCATGTGTTGAAAGAACGGAATCGAATAATCATTTATGTAGTTGTTCCTCAACATCATCGAATCTCTCCAAATATCCCTACACTCAATTTCATTCAAATGTAGGTTCCAATCTCCCAACCCGAGTCAAAATACTAGTCGACGCGTTTGCACGTTACCCATCTGTACATTACCCATTGGCACATTGACCGGTACTGTTGTGGTGGTTGTTGTGGTTGTGGTTCAATCCATGCTCCCAACGTCTTGAGCAGATGGATAAGGCATAACGTTGACGCTGATCCCGTATCCGCTAAAGCATAAGCAGAGTGGTCCGTTAACTTTTATAGGCAAACGAAGTTATCCGGGTCACTCTTTCCATGGCATACCCGAAATAAGATCCTATCCCTATCCTCATCCGAAAGATCCTTATCTTCCAACCTTGCTCTAGCTAACATAACCACATCTAGATTTTTGTGGTATAGCACATAATCTTGTAGCACTTCAATCACGGTTTCTTCTCGTTAAGTTCAAGGAATTTTTGTTCAAGGTTTGCTAGGATGGCTTTCTTTTGCTTGAGTTAAGGGTTTGAAGGTGTTTGGTGAATTTGGTGGTGATGGTGTGTAATCATGGGTATTGTTGGAGGTAGAGGTGGTGGAAGTTAGTTTATTTGATGAGGGTTTTTTTCTACTAGCCTTTCCCATTTTCACAATTTCTACATTCTCCTTCTCCATGTTTGCACATAATTCCACAAACATTTCATTCACTTCCTTCTCTTCCTCCAAATCGGTAATGTTGATTCTCATCTCACCTAGAGCAAAATCCAATTGACATTTAGTTGTCACAAGCAAATCTTGCCCAAAGCATACGTCCGGTTCATCCGCGTCCCTACTTCCAAAACTACAAAATCGGCCTCGAAAATATGACCATGGATATTAATCCAAGATTCTTAACCATTTTCTCCCATAAGCTTCATAATCCAAACGAACGTGGCCAATTTTGTCAAGGACTTTGTCCACAATATAGTTGTCCCATAAGCCATGTGCATAAAATCTTTATTTCTTCACCTTTTGCAATACCTTGCTACATTCACATACAACTACGCTTCTTTTGCACTTTTGCAACAGTTATGTGTAAATATAGCTGATTATCATACACAAAACCAACAATAACGCTACTAGAAACATACTCATTTTGAGCGTTATCACCTTGAAACGGATATTTAGATACATTAAGGGAACGACATGTTTAGGATTATGGTATCTCAAAGGAACGGGTGAAGAAACTATAGTGTATGCCGATTCGGACCATGCCGGTGACTATGTCAATATAAAAAGTACAAGTGGTATTTGTAATTTTGTTGGACATTGTCTCACCTCATGGTTTGAAAATAAACAAACGGCTCTAGCTATCTCAACCATCGAAGCCGAATACGCCTCGTGGAAAAGCATGTCGACAAGCTCTTTGGATGAAGCAAGCTCTTGTGGATTACGTAATTCATCTCAACGACATCTCTATACTTTGCGACAACAAAGGAGCTATTGATCTCAACAAAATCCCGCCCAACATGCTCGAACGAAACATATTGAATTCGCCATCACTTTCTTCGCGACAATGTTCAAAAAGGAAACATCTCAATTGAGAAAGTATCATCTGAAGATAACATTGCCGACATCCTAACTAAACCTCTCAAATGAGAACCATTTAATCTTCTTAGACTTGGATTAGGATTAATGGAACCAAACATGTAGTTAAAACATAGCCTAAACCTTAGAATAACCAAAACAAAACAATTTAGCTTAGTACTGCTACTGTTCCCACGGCACCAAAAGACCAAACGGACGGAAGCAAAAATTTGGTTCGTGGTGACAACAGTAGCTATTATTTTAAAGACAACACATCTTCTTCTCCACAATTCACTTTACCAAAACGAACCACCAACATACCTAACTCATTATTAAGGCTTCTTCTCCCACTAATCACTGAAGAAAACATCACTGTAAATATCCTAACTATATTACTTCTCTTAATTCTGAGTCTAGGATTCTAATTTATGCACAAAATTATTACATGGGGATTATGTATATTCTTGTACAAAACATGAACTCAATTGGTAAAATGCATAACTAGTTACTGAAATCATTAACTACATTATCAAATTGCATAAACTAATCATGTTTCCCATTATGTAAAAGATAATTACTATAAGACATTATCCTAATTAAACAAAAACCCCATGTCAAAATTTTGAAAAGCTTCTCACTTGTAGGAAAACAATTTTTCATTGTTAAATACAAATAGAAACGTAATTTTCATCACTAGCATAATGTCTCTTGAATACTAAAGGTAATGCATAACTAATATGCATTCCCGGGTATATTCAAATGAAGCCACATTGAATTAGGAGTGTTTGGGTTATCTCTTGCCTTTTGCCAAACACTACCACTAAAAACCATTCTGTGCATAAAATGAGTCGAGATAACCGCAACTCCAAATTGTTTTCATATAGGCACACACTAAAACAAAAACGCAAAGTTTTTTTTCGTTTTTACTAAAACTTATAAATTCTTGCTCATAGGAACAAACATGGTAGCCGCAAAATTTTATGATCACAAGGACACTCTTAACTACATCCTTCAACATCACAAAACCAAGGGCCTCACCAAAGAACAAGTTGAAATCTTTAAGAGTCTAGAGAAAAGGTATTTCCATGAGGGTAGGACCATTCATTCCTCTTTTGTCGACGGAACTAATCTCCGTCAAGAACTAGCCACTATCAACTTCGATTGTCTCTTTGACATCGATGAACCAATTTGTCCTAGAATTCTATGCTAGTGTTGTCTCTTTCACAAAGGAGGATAATCAAATGGCTCTTAGGTTTAGGATCAATCAAAATGACTACTCCATTTCTCTCAACCAATTTTCTCAAGTATTAGGAATTCCTTGCCGTGGTACGTGTCTTTACTCGGATAAGTGGTCACTCACTATCCTTGATGTTATCCATGACCACTCTCGTCCCTACCAAACTCCTTTGGTAGACAAGGACGTCATTCGTGAGCACCTCTTTAATGAAAGGGTAGCACCAACCAGTGTCACTCGAGCGGGAAAGGAAGTCATCCAAGATCCATACGGTATGGAACTCAATGAGCTCAAGCCTGAATTCAAAAAGTGGGAGGAACTCCTTATAGCCAATGTCATTAGCACCAAAGGAAATAGAGACCACATCAATGCTTGCCTTTGTCACATGCTCTACAACTTGTCCACTCGTCAACCATTCAACTTAGCTTACTACATTGCTAGGAGAATGGTAGATATCCCTACTTAAGGCTCCGTTGCTCTTCCATACGGGATGCTACTAACCCGTCTCTATAGAGCTTTTGCACCCATTCCACTAAGTCCAAAAGGGTTGAAACTAGATTATTCTCTTATCCCTCACATATTTGTGCCCTTGAGTGATGAGCGAGTGTCCAAGACTAAGGCAAAAGGTAATAGGCCAAAACCTCCAACTCCTTCATCATCATCATCATCAAATAGCTCCGAAGACAGTCTCCCCAACTCTCGACTACAACCTCATGAGTACTATGCCTCTCTTCCCAAGATTGAGAACGAAATGATGGAGTTCAAGCAAACCAAGGGGATGTTCAAGTTCCTTGGAAGGATGATGACAAAGATTTACAAAAAGTTAGATAAGTGAGGTTTAAGGGAGTGTTTGGAACAAGACAAGAAACAATGATGTATGATATTATTTGTTTGTTTTTACTTCGTAGTATGATAAACTAACTTTAAACATTGATGTATGCTAACCGGTTCATGCAGGGGGATAGCACACGGGTGTTATCAAATTTTACCCATTTTTACTTTTAAGTGAAAATCATTAGCCCTTGTTGAAAATTGATGCTTCACTATGTTTGTATATGCGTTATTGATTGTTCCTAACTAGAAATAGTTATTGCCATATGTTTTAAGAAAAATTTCAGGTTTCGGAAAAGTCCTCGATGGTCAAAAAACGGGTCTGTGAAGATTTCAGGGCGCCACGGATCAGACGACACCATTTTTTGGTTCCGTCTGTTGAAAATTTTGGTGCCGCCAAACCTGTACAGGCAGACCAAATGGCACCAAAATTTTGGTTCCGTCTGTGCAAAATATTGGTGTCGTGGATTCCCTAGGTAATTTTCAAATTTTCGCTAATTTCAACATTCCAAATTACCATAATTTTCTTCTAGGATACTTTTTACTACTTTTTATCCATATTAGAACTAGTTTAACACACTTAGACATATAGGATATTCATTTCCCACCAAATTTCAAAAATTCACCCAAGAAACCCTTTTTCATAAAGGAAGGAACAAAAAATTTGGTTCCTTCTAATCCGTGAGTGATCTGATTCTCAAGATCCTACAATCATTAGAACACATTTATTGCATATCTTTGTCTCTTCACTCAAACCTTCTTGTATGGCTTGACTTAGATTATATGACTAGCATTAAAAACCCTTCCAAATCATTAGAAACCTCCTTTCTTCTATGGTTTAACATCAAATCAAACACATTTCTCCATAATTTCATAATCCTATAAATTAAGACCTTCTAAGATGATCATCCTCACACCTTTCCTATTTCACTCATCTTCTACTAGAACAAGCTTAAGCAAAAATGACTAAGTCATCTACCTATTCTCCATCAAACAAACCTTGCAAGAAAACGGCTAGAATGAGTGTTAGACCATGTTGCTTTGTCAACATTAGCTCATCTTCTAATTCCTCTCCACTAACCATCTCATCTCCCATAAGAGATGAGAACTTTCTTACTTTTACCACTCCTACACCACCTCCAAAATCACCTATTGTAGTCACCACTCCACCACCAACAAAAACTCCCATTGCTAACTCTCCGCCACTGGCTCCCATCCAAACATCCAAGTCACCATCACCTCCTAAATCTCCAACTCTAATACCATTAGAACTATTCTCCACACCACCTACATCTCCAAACCCCTTTTTGGAGGACTTGGAGGACTTACCTCCTAGGCCAAATATTCCACCTCCACTACCATCCTTTGGTACAATTGAGCGAATAGCTCATGAGTCTCCACGTCCATCCTTTGACCCAAATGCCCCGTTAGGGCCTTAACCTCGTCTTTTCCATCCTATTCACAATGACATTCATGGAACTTTGTATGTGGACCATGCCCTACCTCCAACATCATTGTCTCCTCATATCGAGGACATTGATGAATCCATGTGGGAAGATCACCCACATTCCAAAGCGGAGATAGAAGCCGAACTAAACTATCTCCACAATTTCTCCAATATGGTGGATTCCCACCTTAGTGAAACTATTCAAATGCAAAATGCATAGCTAGCTTCCCTAATCACTCCAACTACCAACACCAACAACTCCACCATTCCACCACCACAAAATCATGAACCCTATTACCCACCTATACACAGTTGCTCAAATTGTGAGCGGATGACCCACATTAGCGAACGGACCCTGGTGATGGTCCATGAGCTCCAAGATGAAATGAGGTTCACCCTCAACCACATCCTAGAGCGAATCAACGCTCTTGCTCATCCACCACCTCAATAGGAAGGTCCTAGTTTTTCTTTTAAAATTCTAAGTTAATTTTTTTTTCTAGGATTTTTTATTTTGTTTTATTTTTCTAATTTTTTTAGGATTTTCTTCATGTACTAACACATACATTGTGTTCCATTTCATGATTTTCATATCATGAAAATTTTAAAAAGTGAATGGTGTATCTTATATTGTTGTTGATTGTTACTTGGTGATTGGAAATGCTTATATACTTGTGATGATACTTATTACTAACATCTTTTTTGTAGCTTTTTCACAATCCATGTATCTTTCTCTTGGCACCCAATTTAGGGGGAGCATTGGCCAAGGGGAGATAATGGCTCGGGCTCATTACATCTTCTACCTCGCCTCTTCTTTTTGTTTCGACAAAAAGGGGGAGAAATATTATAGAACTGGCCCTTTGACTTTCTAAAAGTCAACTGCATACTTTGACTTTCTAAAAGTCAACACCAAACTTTGACTTATGAAAAGTCAAAATTAGTCAAAATTGAACAAACTAGTCATAAGATAAAATAAACTCTTTATTATCAACTTTATCTAACTCACTAGTTCTTTCAAGTTCTAAAATTAATCTCATATTTTTATAACTCTTGTACAACTTTACATCTTTTATAAAAATAAAATTTATGTTTTGTCCTCAACAAAAAGGGGGAGATTGTTAATACAAATATCTTCATTAAACGTTATTTATATTTTATGATCTTTACCTAAGTTTTGTTAACGACAAAAGTAAATGTAATTTTTGTAAAGCATAAAGCTTGTCAAGATTATTAGATATTAAAACAAGTTTTCCTTAAATAAAATCTTCAACACTCAAGCATTTACATTTTGATTAGTCATATATCAATTAACTTTGATATCTCTCTAAACCATAATGTATGTTAACATTTTTAGATCAAGCATGTTTTAGTTTCTAATAACAAAACATTACATATGTATTTACATTTAACATATTTCTAAAAATAGAAAACAACATATTACATCATGTGGTGCATCATTGAAATCTCTAGAGGATTCCATAAGCTATTTTGTGTGGATTTGGACTCTACATATCTTACATGATCTTGGTTAGATTTGGTTGACTTTGGTAAGATTTTGGTAATCTTGATGTCAGACCTAGCGGCACCAAAAAGTTACACGGGCGGAACCATTTTTATGGTTCTGTGGTCCGTCGTGACAGCAGGTTGTTTTGGCTATAAATAGCAAGCCAAACCAAGTTGTTTTCTCATCCCTTTCTAGCATAATCACATACATTCCTTCTCTCTAACATTTCTAACTCAATTTCATATCATTATAGTGATCTCTTTTGTAGCAAAGAAGATCAAGGCATATTCAAGCTTCAACAAATAGTTGGAAGTCTTGTTTTTTTTATTGTTGTATGATCTAGTCTTGTTCATACATCATTGTTGTACTGAACCACCTTAAACTCGTGAGAGTGAGTGGTTAGTATTTTAGTCCTTAAAATACATTGTGTGTGGGAGTGGTTGTACCCTTGCAAAAGAACTCGACATCTAGCTTAGTGTCGGAAATAGTGTGTAAGCGAAGTGTAAAGGTTTTCCACCGGTGAAAGGAGCTTGTTGACTAGTGAAGTTAAACTCTCGATTTGGAGACTCGGGGAGTGGAGTAGGGCAAGGAAAAAGAGTCCTTGTTGACTGAACCACTATAAACTACTTGTCGTGTTTTGATTGTTTCTTTCCTTATTTACTCTTTATATATTGCTTGCATATTGTTTGTTATTTACTAACATATATTTGATCAATATCAATTGATCATTACAATAAGTTTTAAAACAAAGTTTTTAATCGGTAAACTATTCAACCCCCCTTCTAGTTTTCCACAAATTAGATAAAATTTTGGTACTGAACGTTGATTATAACTTATAACATGATTTCAAGGTATCGATTTCAAGCTCGTATCAGTGAAAGTTCAATTTTGTTTTGGGGTGGGGGAAAGAAAAGTTGAGGTTAGGTTTTGGGGCGGTGTGATCGACTGTGGGGGGAAATGAAAATTTCATATTGGGTTTTTGATTTTTGAAGGAAATGAAAATTTGAGATAAGGTTTTTGGGGGGATTGGATTTTGGGAATGATAAAAATAAAAGGTTTTGTCCATTTTGGTGGAAAGGATTGTGAAACGTGCCACGAGAATGACCTATTTTACCTGAACAGAAGTTGTAGATATCTTTCTTCAGGTTTCGTGGCCGTTTATATCATCAAAAGCGGAGTTCGTATGAAGAATTGGTCACAATTCCTTCATTTGAACTCCGTTATTTATGCTCACAAATCCACCATGAAAATTTAAACCATATCTCACAAATTCAAAAATAAAATTTTAAAGTGACGGTTGAAGGCTTGGCTATTCATAATTGCTAGGAAATCACCAAGGAAACCGTCACTAATAATTGTGCACATTATCCGTGGTAAAATTATAAGAATTCCCTATGTAATTTCTTTCGAAAAATTTCCCTAAGAACATTTCGCGGGTGTTGCCCATTTTTCTTGTAGTGTATGATAGATATTAATTAGGTATATAGATTGATTATAGCGATTAAAAATTTAATGACAAAAGGCTATTGAATGTTAGAATAAATTAATAAAATCAGTTATAAATTTAATTTGATGTTCAAGATAATAAAATCAAAAGATAGTCAACACATGCGGGAAAAAAGTGTAAATTTGGTCGGTTTTTCAAAGATATTCCACATACATAAGAATTAAAAACAATTTATAAAAATTGCCCCAAATACATTTGTATTTTTCACAACCTATAAAAATCGTTCCAAATACATAAAGTATTTGGCATGAACATTAGATAATGTTCCAAATACATATAGGTATTTGTCACCGTTCGTACCAACCGTTCCAGATACATGAGTATTTGGCACCAACAACATATAGTGTTCCAAATACATATACAAATTTGGCACTAGTGGTACCAATCGTCCTAAATACACATGTATTTGGCAAAATAGAACCCGTTCCAAATGCATACGTATTTGGAATAGTTTCTTAATAGTCGTCTCAAATACCTACTCTTTTGTCACGTTTTCCCCACAAGTGCCAAATACATGTATTTGGCACGATTTTTTGACCGTTCCAAAAAGTTTCGTCTTAAAACCCCTTTTCTTGTAGCGAATGTTTGTGAATAAGAATGAGAGTTGGCACATATGAGAGAATAAGATTGGGAAAGGTTTAGATGAGGAAGGTTTAATATTTGAGTTCTGAGAGTTTGTAAAACATTTAATTGTTTGGGAAGTTGTTGGAATCACTCCTAAACTATAATTCAAGTGTTAGTCATTATTATGTAATAGGTAGCTTTTTATGGCCTTTATGTTTGTTATTAGCCTTAAGCTTATGTAGAAGGCCCATGAGCTTAGGCCCAAGCCCATTAAAGAAAGGATGGAAACTAGGAGTGTTGCCCTAGCTTTCCTCCTATAAATACTTTATGTAAACCTTCATTTGAAGGTTGGTTGTTCAAGTTATTCTCTCATTACACTCCTACGCCTAAACCGTATAATTACCTTGTGTGTGTGTGTGTTTTACTTGTTCAATCGCCTTATCTCTTTCTATATTACTTGTGTTTGTAAATCTAGTGGCCTAACAGTGGTATCAATCACCTACTAGTTGGGTGAACGTATTGTTTGAAGTGAGTTTTGGTCTCACGCATAACGTACGGTCCATTTCTTTGGTTAGCTTAAAAACACATTTTTACACTTTTAATCCAAGATTCTTGTACTTTCAATGTTATAAGGTGTTAAACTAACGTTTTTGGCAAAAGTTTGGAACTTTATGCGTGGATCATTGTTTTGAACTCGCTTTTATTCGTAGGTGTAGTTCTACGCGTAACTATTTTAGAAGGTTTGGTTCATCAAATTTCACATTCTTGTGTTATTTGGTGATCTTGAAGCTATTTCATCACACAAAACTGGTTTAGAAACATCTTTGAGCATAATCAAATTTATTTAGTAAACCTACGCGTAGTGAAACCCTAAAACTACGCTGTAAGTATTTCCTTGGTTTGATCTTCGTTGCGTGGTTTACTCCATGTTTTCTTGCTTGGATAAGCCGAAACTACGTCGACTTTGGATATCTTTTGCACTTTGTGAAGTGTAAAAGATCACTTGGGATAAAACCCTAAAATTACGCATAAGCATAAGCTTACGCGTAGAAATCCCACGATAAGATTTTTCTTACGCCTAAGCCCGCCCTTACGATAAGATAATCCTACGCCTAACTTTCTACGCCTAACTTTTGTCTACGCATAACTTTGGCATCTTTTCCTTACTTACGCCAGAAGCTAAATTCTCTGGCGTAACTTCTAATTGTTACGCGTAACTTTGGTGTTTTACGCATAAGTGCTACTTGGCTATTGTGATTTCTACGCCTAAGGATACTTCTTCATCAAAGGTTCATTCGACTACAAAGATCCATTTTACCAACACAAGTTTTCAACATGTCTCAACCACCATACTCTAACTATTTCCTTACACTTATCCTCAACGACAACAACAACTAAGTCCACAACATCAACAATGGAATCAACAACAAGCAATTTATCAACAAAATTTAATCAACAACATACTCCACAACTTGGTGCAATTCCCCACCACAAATGTTTCAAACACCGCCAAGTCTTCAAGTTCAACCCTACACAAATGACTTCAATCAACATCCATCAAGGAACACTATGAAGGAACCCACTTGGTTTGCAAAGATGTGTGAAGCTTTAAGCACCAACAATCAATTCATGAGGTCGGATCACTGATAGACCTCCAATGCTCACTCCGAAAACTACGATCAATGGGTGATAAGGTTCTTTAGGTTTTGTGATCCAAGAAGCCACATGGAAAGTTCTTAAAGAAGGTTATCTTGGAAGGTCCATTTGAGATGCCTCTCTGTCATTGTACCCGGAGATCCTAATGTCATTCCACCAAGAGATGAACAAACAAACATTGCTATCATTATAGATTTAAATCAAACGAACTTCTACACTATGAAGTTGATGAGCTTGCAATGCAATATATCCTTTTAGGATTACCTAACCCAATTCTTCAAGTGTTGATGCTCAAAAGACCGCAAAAGAAATGTGGGACCATATTCATCTTCTTATGGAAGGATCGACTCAATCGGAGGATTTGGAATCCAAAATTTACTTGGCTTATGAACACTTCATGATTGAACTCGAGAGACACTAGAGTCCTATCATCATCGTTTTTGGACATCATCAATGATTTGGATAAACACAACATCATCATGCCAAGAATTGCGGTGAATACTAAGTTCTGAGTAGTCTTGGTCCCGAATGGGAGAAGTATGTCATTTTCTCCGCTGCGAAGAATATGCATCATTCTACATATGGATTGCTATACGATTACTTGAAGCCTCATGAAAAGGAAGTTGATCGGGAAAGGATTCTCCGTACTCAAATTGCTCCACTTACACATCCGGACAATCAACAACTTGCCTTATATGCTCAACAAAGTTATCCTCCTCAATAAGCAACTCAACCAACTGCCTCAGTCACACCAAACGATCAATCACAACAATCTCAACAAAATCAATTGGTTCCTTACAACAACAACAATGATCAAGCACTTCATAGTCAAACTAATGAGGAATCCGATCCGTTCAAGCATTGCAATGGGATCTTTTATGATTGCTAATGCTTTTAGCCGTTATACCAACAAATCCAACAATCGATTCGCTCCTCATCCAATACCAACAATGATCAGTCATTGTGAACAATGGACGAGTTGAAGTTCGAATCGTGGTTATGGTCGTCAAATGGGAGGTGGTCAAGGGTTTAATGCTATGGGTAGGAATAATAACAGAGCTCAAGTGGTGGAACAGAAATGCTCAAAATGGGTTGAATGGTCTTCGATGCTACAACCGCAATGAGAAGGGACACTGCTAATGCATGCCCAAAGCCAAGGACTAGGGCGTGCTTATTTCAAAGAGGCTCTTCTTTTGGCTCTTAAGGATGAAGTCGGTGGATCTCTCACAAACAAAGAACGAGCTTTATGGCGTATGCGCACTCGATGATGATATGGAGGACTTGCGTGCCAATGCACCGTTATGTTGATGGCTAATATGCATGAGTTACACATGAGTGAAACAGCCCGATGATGACATCGATGGCTTGTCTCGTGTACCGAACAAACCATCATCATATCTCGAACTAATATCTCCGCCAATATCTCGAATCCGCACGGCTCGATCGCTCAAAATGAGTCATCTACATCTCATTCTAACGATTTTCAAATTAACCTTGTAGTTACATTTGACGATCAAGATGACCTTATGGTTTCCTTTGATAATCAAATTGACTCCTTGGTTGTACTTGAGGATCTCAATAATGATCATGTTGTGACTCACGTTGAACAAGCCGAATCATTGCCTCATCCAGATTTTGCTCGGTTAATTCAAGACCATCAAATCAAAATGGAGGAATGTTATGCATTAAATAAGGACTTAAAAGCAAAATGCATTGTTAACCAAGGATTTTGAATGCTTACAAATGTAACAAGGTGAGTTGTTAACTTGTCAAAAGCAGTTCTCCGCATACAAAAAGCATTCAACGAATCGGGTAGATGACCTTCTTGAAGAAATTATCGACTTGCAAAACAAAATCAAAGAGTTTAAAACTGTTGTTTACAAACATGGTGAATCGATATGACTATTGAAAAATTTACGTTAAAACCCAATCCAAAAGGATATGGACCAAATCTAGATGATTACAAACCAAAGCTTTCACTAAAACATTCAAACCAAATCAAGTTTCGGTCACGAATATAAAATTAATGATATTGTTATGAGTGTTGTTGAATACCATCGTCAAGAGGAATTAGATGCGAAGACATGAGTCGATCAAAATTAAAAGCATTGTTTACAACAAACCTTTAATTATTCAAAACCGTCACTTTCACACCAACGGATTCTTCTAACACACCAAGGGTTATCATCAAAAACCAGAGTCTTCTAATGTTAATCCCCAACAGATTATGCACAAACTTATGGTCCTTTACCTTCCATCGGTGAACTAAACTCAAAACACGAAAATCGAAAAATTCTTAGATATTTTGACATTTTCATGGTGACCTCAAAATTTTACAACATGAGATAGAATATCGCTCGAAATCAAAATTGATCATTTTCAATCGCCTCTGCGCGAGAACAAAGAGACATTTTTCGAAAAATCTTTTACCTAACGTTAAAAATTTGAAAAGTTGTGCATTAGCTTGGGAAAAGGATTTTCATAAGGAACTTGGAGTGATGAAGGTCGTTTTAGAAAAATCAAACATCTATTTCTAATACTAAACGTAAAAGAAAATATTGAGAAAAGATGTTGATCGACTCTTGAAAGATGTTATCTGTCTTGATATCCATAATGTTGTGTTACTCCATTCTTTGCCACATGCATCGATTATATCTCTGCGATAATGTTGACTCTGTGGTAAATGTTGAGAATCGATAAGATGCTTCAAATCGTTAAAAGCGAAAATGAACGATTACTTAACGAAATTTACAATGAAAAGCGTCGTCTTAATTGGTGTGAAAAGATATTCACATTCAACAACTTGGTTTTCAAAAGAAAATCGCTCGATTGCAAACAAAATCTTTTGATTCTAAAATTGAGCAATTGGATGATCAAAGCGTGTCTTTGAAATGTCAAATCTCAAAATATGAACAAGAACTTGTAAAAGTTAAGCAGAATATGGTGTCATATTTGATTTACTCAATAAGACTCGTCATGAAGCATCCAACGAACTTGATCACTATCTTGCTCACACTAGAAAGTCATGAATTTTCTTTGGTAATATTAGCTTACGAAAATCAAGATTTGATTCACACTATCTCTAAGTTAAGAGAAATGTTAGGAAAGTATGAACAACTTCCGCCAACCATTATTAAGAGATTAGCACCGGTAACACTCGATGTCGTGAACCTAGAATCCCTCAAATCACAAGTTGCTAACGTGCAGAATAGTTGCATCTTTTCCAAGCGTCCGCACTTCACGACTAGAGCACTCAATCAAAGAATAGGAAGTTGCGACCTAAGAAAAGATCAATAAGGAATGCTAAAGTAGAAGAACACCCTAGGACTATGAATAAGACTCACGTTGCTTCCACTATAAATGTTGCGTCTGGCAAATGTAATAGAAATAGTGATGTAACGAATGCTAAACCTTTGAGCACTTTTGATATTCAGTCTAATGCACCTTGTGTTATTTGTCGTAAAAGTATGAATTCTGATAGTCATGATAAATGTGTTGCTAAAGCTATAATCTCTCGTTTACGGAATCCTAAGAATCGGAATACTTCTAAGCCCACTAGTTCTTCTAAGTCAGTGCTTGGTAGACCGCCCTCTTTAGATTCTAAGGCAAACATTGTTGTCCCTGTAGCTCCACCTAAGAATGTAGTACCACCTAGTGCATTCACTAAGACTAAAGCAAAGAGTAGTTATAGATGGCAGAAATGGATATATAACACACTAGGATTTAAATGGATGCCTAAAATCATTAATGTGTGCATGTCTCATATACCTTGGAACCCTCTAACATTTGGGTTCCACATCTACTTCTATTCCATCCGTGTCGTATGTGTGTAATGTGGGTGATACGAGATCATTCTCTGGATTGTTGATAGCGGATGTTCCCGACACATGACAGCAACCTTAAACTGTTATCAAACTTTATTGCAAAGTTCATTGGCACCGTCGAGTTCGGAATGATCACTTGCACTATCATGGGCTACTGAGATTATGTCAATGGGAACATCGAAATCGTGAGGGTTTACTATGTGGAAGGCCTCGGTCATAATCTGTTTTCGATGGGTCGGTTTGTGATGGAGATTTGGAGGTTGCTTTCCGGAGAAAACTTGTTTCATTCGTGATCTACAAGGAAATGACCTTATGTCCGGCTCGCGTAATTCTAGTCTCTACACTATCTCTATGCAAGACATGGTTGCTTCATCTCCCATATGCTTACTTTCAAAGGCAACATCAACAAAATCACGGCTATGGCACCTTCGTCTCACATCTAAGCTTTCAAACCATCACCAACCTTGCTCGACACAAACTAGTTGAAGGTCTCCCACGATTCCGGTATTCAAAGATCACCTATGTTCGACAGTGAACAAGGGAAAAGCACTCGTGCTCACTTTCCTTCAAAGGTGGAACACGACTCTCGACATGTGCTTCATCTTCTTCACATGGATTGTGTGGCCCGATGCGGCGTGCAAGCGATCAATGGCAAACGCTACATCTTAGTAATTGTTGATGACTACTCACGATGGACTTGGGTCTACTTTCTTGAAGCAAAGACCAAGCTCCACAAATGATCGTCACCTTTCTCACGAAAATACAAGTTCACTTCCACAACACCGTCGGGATAATCGAGCAGGACAAAGGAACCGAATTTGTTAACCAAACCCTTCGTGAATTCTATGAGAAAGTGGGAATTCAACATCAAACATCTATTGCACGGACACCCGAACAAAGCGGAGTTGTTGAAAGAAGAAACCGAGCGTTAGTGGAAGCTGCAGAACAATGTTAATCAATGCTAAACTTCCAGATTACTTATGGGCGTGTCGTACTCAAAACCGATCTATGATCACAAAACGCATACAACAAAACACCTTCGAGCTTGTCCACAACCATAAACCGAATCTCAAACACTTTCATGTATTTGTATCTCTTTGCTATCCGAATAATGATCGTGATGATTTTGGAAAGCTCAAAGCCAAACGACATTGGAGTCTTTATTGGATATTGTGAGAATTCTAAAGGTTACCGGATCTCGGAATCGTCGTACAAAGCAGTGATGGAAACGATTCATGCTCATTTTGATGAACTCACGGAAATGGCTTCGAGTATAACAACTTAGAACCCGGTCACAACCGTTTAAACTTCCCCAACCCCATCATCACCGAACAAAGCCCCACTAACTCGTCAACAAATGGAAAGGTTATTTGCTCCTCTATTCGGTGGCGATATTGATGAACGTGCTCGGTGTATCCATTGTTTCATTGCTCAACTGATAATACTCTTATACCGATACACTGCTACAACAACTCTTCGTTGAAGATGCACCTACACCGATTGACTCCACCACAACAGTTGAACAAACCGCTTCCAACAATGATGAACCGGTGATGATATTACGAATGAAGTACCCCACCGCAGATTTTGATCCAAATGCGTTCTTGACCCGTTTGCTAATGAGATCTGCGCACGGATGTCGCGGAATCTTCAACAAACCATTTGAATCCTCAAAATCGCACAATGTATACCAACATCAACCCTCTACACATCGATGGACAAAAGACCATCCTCGGCTAATATTATTGGCAACCCGAATCAACCATCGTTACGAGACAACGTCTTCACACGGATGGTGAACATTGCATTTATGCACTCACCGTCACGGCAATCGAGCCTAAAAACATTAAAGACGCAATGACAAAGACAACTGGATTGAATCCATGCAATAAGAACTCAATCAATTCAAACGTCTTGAAGTATGGGGCGGTTGAAAGACCAACGGGGTCTCGTCATTGGTCTCAAATGGATTTGGAAAAACAAATTGGATCTTTGAAGGGCGTAATCCAAAACAAGTCACGTCTAGTTGCTAAGGGTTATCGTCGGGAAGATGGTATAGACTTTGAAGAATCTTTTGCTCTGTTGCTCGTCTTGAGGTCGTTCGAGATATTTCTCGCGTCGCGCTCATATGAACATGACGATCTTTCAAATGGATGTCAAACTGCGTTTCTCAACGGACAACCGAAAAAAGCGGTTTATGTCGACCAACCCGAAGGATTCGTTGATCCAAGTGCCGAACCATGTCTACAAACCGAACAAAGCTCTTTATGGTCTCAAACAAGCCCTCGGGCATGGTACGATAAGCTATCATCTTTCCTCATTGCTAATAATTTCACCAAAGGTTCGGTTGACCCAACTCTTTTTATACAATATCACGGGCACATATCTTAATTGTTAAAATTTACGTGGATGACATCATTTTGGGTCTACACATAAAAAGTTTTCAATCGCTTTTGCAAAACTAATGAAGAAAAATTTTGAAATGTCCATGATGGGTGAACTTACGTTCTTTCTAGGCTTACAAGTTCATCAATAACCCCGTGGTATTTTCTTGAGTCGATCCAAATATGCCCTTGAATTGTTAAACAAATTTGGAATGAAAACTGTGATACTTATGCCACACCAATGACTCATACCAAGAAGCTAGACGATTTACATGGGAAATTAGTTGACCCTACCAAATACCAAGTATTATTGGGTCCCTCATGTATCTCACATCTAGCGGACTGATATTGTCTTTGTCGTTTATCTATGCTCCGTTATCGATCGCGACCAACTGAAACCCACCTCTCGAGGCTAAAAGAATCCTCCGATACATCAAGGAACCATTAACTTGGGATCCGGTATCCGAAGGATTACGGTTTTGAACTAATCGCTTTTTAGACGCCGACCACGCAGGATGCTTAGACTCAAGGAAAAGTACTTGAGAGCTCTACAATTTCTTGGTGATAAACGGTGTCTTGGCAATCAAAGAAGCGGATTGTACATCATTGTCATCAACCAAGGCGAGAATATGTAGCCATGTCCGCGTGTTGTGCTCAAGTCATATGGATGAGAACACAACTCAAAGACTATGGTTACGTATTTGACCGAATCGATGTCTGCGACAATCGGAGTGCCATAGCGATCTCGTGCAACTCGATTCAAGACGAAATCAAAGCACATCGATCTTCGCTATCATTTCATCAAGGACCACGTGGAGCAGTGCCGTTGAATTATACTTTGTGGGTACGAGAATACCAATTGGCGATCTTCTCACCAAAGCCTTGCCTCCGCTAGGTTTAATGAGTTGGTCCACCGGATTGGTATGAGGTGTTTGACTCAAGAGGAATTGGATGACCTCTAAAACAGTCTTAAAACCTCGTCAAACACCAAAATCTCTTTGTAAATATTTTCAAAACAAAATACAAAATATAAAATCTTATAAAACATCAAAAATATTCTTCTAATCCAATTTTCTTTCAACATGGCAAGTACATTTCTTCCGTCAACACTTTAATCTTTCAAAATTCAATACTTTTCCGATCAAGTGTTGAGGGAGAAAAGTATCACTTAACTGCTTCAAAACATCTGTACTTGCATGTTATCATATCCCGCTTGGTTATCTTATCAATGGTGGTAAATTTTACGGTTCACGAGACACTCCTCGGACTAAAATTAATAACCTTTCAATATTTCTTAAGTCAAGGGGAGTGTCACAAGTTTCTTTCTTAAAATCTTTGTTTGATAACCAAAATAGAAGTTAAAAGGCTTTGTTTGAAAAAGGAAAAGGTGGAAGGACCAAAACTGTCAAAATGTTAAAGTTATTTTAATAAAAACATCCTCCACCTAACATTACCCTCACATTTATTACTTCTAACCTAAAAGATCCTACGCCTAATATTCATTCAAGAAATCTGTGTTTCTGATCATCAATCTGTAAGTGGTTTTGTGTTCTTATCGTAATTTTGAACAATGGTTTTGAATTTCATACAAATCCAACGGTTAAAACTTAAGATTCAATGAATTTTGCGTTTTACGCGTAAGGGTTAGAACATATAATCACTTGTTGTGTGTTTTTGGTTAAAAAGATTATGTCAAAATGCTTTAACAACATCAATGATATCTTTTCTATGCTCAAAATACACCCAGAAACACGAATTAATGGATTTTGATAATTAGGGTTTATGAGTCGATTTGGGTGTTTTCAAATGTGAAGGATTTTGATCAAAAGATTGTTGTGTGATACTCATATCATGTTGAATTAAAGGTTTCGTGCTCTATAACCACCCGAAACTCTAAATGATTAAAAATTTGGAATTAGGGTTTAAAGTTCATAAGTTTGGGTATTTTTGATTCTCCACGATTTAGATGTTATAACTTGGTCATTACACTCTCACAACATCTTAGACTTACGAAATACTTTGGTGCATATCCTATGGCTTGATTTCATACGCGTAATTCGAAACTAGGGTTTTAGGTTACTCGTAAGGTTTTCTCGCCTAACGGTTTAAATGAGTGATTATGTTTAAATCAGTAATTGAATGAATGTTGAGTGTCAAAATTGATGTTATGATGTTTTGTTTCGGGCTTGCTACGCATAAAATTCGAGAATCAAGGTTGATTGTTACTCTCGCATAAGGATTACCTTACGCGTAGGAAGTTATCGTAAGAGAAATCCTACGCCGTAACTACTACGCATAAGGTTCTACAATGGGACTACGCGTATCCCGTGAAGGATATGCGTAAACGATGACCTCTACGCATAAGGTCTACTCTTACGAGTAAGCCTTACGCATAAGGTTTATATACGCCTACGCTTAAGGTCCCCTTCCCTCGCGCGTAACTTTTCTTACGCTGTAGTTAGGATCCCACGATAAGCTTTCGCTCACGCGTATGTCATTCTTGCTTACGCTTAACTTTGCCAAAACTACGCCTAAGCCTTGATTGACCTTCATTATGAATTGTTACGTGTACAAACTTGTAAATAAACTAATCATAACGTCACGAATCCAATAATGTCACTAATAAACTTAATCGTTTGATATGTTGTGAACAATAAGTGATAACATAAACTTTAAAACTTAAAGTTAACTAACTCACTGAAACATTTCACGGCGTCATTGGACTATTGGACAAACAAGTGACTTAGGACTCGTAACAATCATTATCATTGTACATTCAATAACTAGACAATAAGACCTTCTGTTGACTAACATTATGTCTTTCGATATGTTGGTTCTTTTGGCTAATGTTATTTCGAGATCACGACATGGTCGCTCAAATGAATGTGGATGCACCCGAGGTTCTCACTATTGCCGATATCTTCCCAATGGTTATCCTAGAAAGATTGGAAAGAACAACCTTAGGGTTGATTTTGAAACCCTCACCGCTCTGAATCTTCTTGTCTCATTGTTGTGGATATTCTAAGGAATCATCCCTACCGAACATGCTCTCACACTGCCATCTTGTCGAAATCTACATTCAACAATTCGAATTCTATGTAGAGGATCACAGTCAAAGTGCGATGACAAGGTGACACTCAATCACAAACATGTCACCATCACTCATGCGGACTTACGGGTCGTTCTTCTCATTCTCGAAATCGAGCCAACCGACTTCTTTGCTACACCCATCAAGAGACAGCTTACGCAATTTCTTCTTGACATTGGCTATGATGAAGCTTGAGGGGTTGTTACTAAGCATTCTCACGTGGAGCTTAAGAACATTCCTCAACCGTGGAGAACCTCTACATCATCATTACCAAGTCTGCTTCGGTCGTGATAAAGGTTATGAGCATCCAAAGCTCATGGAACGCAAATCTTCCGGTCTTTGATCAATAAGAAGGACATCGAAATCAAGCAATCGATATGGGAGGACATGATGCTATTTCACAAGAAGCTTAGCTCAAAGATTCCCTATGTCGGATACACAAAGCTTTTGATCCAAAGAGCACTTGGACTCAATCCTCGATATTCCACAGAGGCTCAATGACCCCGACAATCACGACTTGTTGTCCGAACCTATCCTTTCTATCGAATCAAGGAATCGACAACTAAGAAGCGTGGTGCCGTCTTGCTGATCACCTTCTATCTAAAGAACTCAAGAAGCTTGAAGCGTACAAAAGGTATCTAGTAATAGTAAAAGAAGGCAAAGTTGGTCATCTTGATGAAAACCTTCAGAACTCCTACCGGAGAACCGTAAGAGGAAGTCTTTGGAAGTGCGATAAGTTCTAAAAGTTATAGGAAGCTTCCCAAAGGAATCCTCCTCGTAAAAGGATTGTTCCCGTAAAGGAAGTCGAACCTATTCCCACACCGAACATAAAGAAAGCTTTTGGACGAAAGCTCTAAAGGTACCGACACGGATGAAGAGATTACCTACTCGAAACCGCAAGGATGACAATCCTTGATGCAAAACCTCCAAGTCCTCAAGTCGATAAAGGAAAAGGGAAGACTCACACTTGTGCCCTATGATGAGAGCTCAAGAAGAAGAAGAGCTCTTGATCAATCCTACAGAAGAAATTTAAAATCTTCAGACACCTTCAAAAGGTCAAGAATTTGCAAAAGACCAAATGGGTGGCCCCGAGGATCAAGTGGTCTTGCTTACTCTTCACCGATCCCGATGCGGTTAATCGACCCGATAAGGGATCCGGTGCCACCACTCTTGTGCAACAACAAAAGCTTGTGGAGGATACTATCGAATATGAGTTTGAGAAACCCAAACGAGAAGTCCGAGAAAGATAAAGATAAAGATCTTGATTATGACAAGTCGCTCGAAAGTCCTACACGCTCACGTAGGAAACTTGAACCGCCCAAGGACCCCGAGTCTCCTCATGTCTCTTCCTCATCGATTCTTCATCTCACCCTCACCACCACCATCAAAGAAATCAACCAAATCAACATCCAAATCGTGAAGAAACCACCTCGATCTTGGATTTCTCGGACACATGAAAGAATTGTGAAAGTCATCAAACAGTCGAAAGAAAGACATGCTATACATGAAGCTGAACTTTCTCAATCGACAAATACAATATCTACATGACGAGAATGACAAGATGCAAGAAGAAAGGAAGTTTATCCAGGAGTTCATGAAAAGTAATCTTCAAGAGGAACTGAACGAAATGATCCAAGGTTACACTAAGAAGTACCTTCTGGATATCGTTCCTAAAGTCACAAAAGAGATGTTTACCAGACAACTATATCCGAATCTTATGCAGATAGCCAAGCAAACTATAAGATCCACACCTTTAACCGTAACAATTAATCCATCTGATCCTGTAGTTTTCTCGGATAATGAATTGGTGGCCAAGCTTGTCACACAAATGTCTACACGATCCGGAACATTTACTCGAGGAAGGAAAGTGTTTCAAGCATTCTTTGGACTACCAACTCAAAGAAGCATGTAGATTCGAGCGAAAGTCTAAACGTCCTAGAGACGATGAAGACAAGGATCAAGATAAGCATGATAAAGCTAAACGTCAAGAATTCGGTGAATCATCTTCTATGTTACCTCCTCTCCAACGGACTTCTACTCAACAAAGGTCTCCTCCCGTTCTTCTACAGATAAACCTCATGACGATTCCGAGTTACCACCCCGACTCGAAAACCGGTGATCACTTTGAGTATACGGGTGGTGACGATGAAGAGGTCCTGAGCCCCTACAACAACCCACCTCTCCCAAACAAGTTAAGAAACCGAATCCTCATCTAGGCCTTCAAAAGAAGAAGAAGAAGACGCCTCGATCGACGTCGTATCTTGGCTAGATGACGATAAAATCAAGAATTTGAATGGTTCTCTACTCTTGTTAACAACACTCCCTACCACGAAGAAGGTCGATTTGGTGACGGTAATACATTGGAGCATACAAAACGCTTGCAAGAAAAGTTCCGTGAAGAAGATAACGAAATCCGAGTTGAGGCGAATCAAGAATGAAGCTTTTCAACTATGGAAGATAGCTCGAAAAGTGCCATCGAGGTCGAATATCACCTTGAAAACATTGCTCGAGCTATGTCTAACAACATGGATTGGCTCAACCCGAGCAAACATCGACTTCACCAAACGGGACAACCCTCCATACTACACCGACTAGTCAAAACCTCTACCAACAATTGGCCAACCAGATGAACCGAGGATTCCATTCCGATATTTTTCAACAAAGACACGGAATTTCTTCTACATGGTGGCGATGGTTCAAGGAAATACGCTACATCGTTGACACTTGCATTCCCAAAGACCATATACTCGAATCGCATAGCCATCGAGGAACATGCCAATCACTTGTTCTCTAACAAAGTGGAAGCATACGACCGAGATGCAATGTACGGATTCATCATTAGCGGAACGTCAAGAATCTACTACGTGTCGCCAGTTCGAAGTCTCAACATGCGGTGTTCAAGACTAAGGATATCGTTGCCATCAAACATGTTGTTCTCAGTAATCTAAGTGGGACTACACCTTCCTAAAGAATATCGTAGTCAAACGACAAGATGAAAGGGATTATGCATTCTCTCAAGTCGACTTTGAGAATTTGTCTATCAACGACATCGAAGACATGTACCTTGCCAAAGTACAAGGTCGCATGAGACAATTTTCAACCAAGTACAACGTGAATTCATCAAGTCATTGCTCATCTTCATCGACGCATAGTCATCAAGGAACTTGTAGAAGATCTTCACCGGCAATTGAATCTTATCGGACCGTGTCAACTTCACTCCACCTCGCCTAGATCTTCCCGACCTCAACCGATCTCACAATATACACTCATCAAGAAACCTTTCGCGTCGTTTACGTAGTGAACTTCAAAGAAATTGCTTAATGGCGTGTAGTGAACTTCACAAGTTTGGGGATCACACTTTGAAGATGGTTAGGGACGGATTGGCATATAGGTTGAAGGACATCGTCACAAGATTGGGTCTCCTAAGCGATGGAATTCTCGGGATCGAAGGATGTGAGGAGAATCATCAAGATGATTGATGAAAGGTTGTTTCGAGGGATCGATTCGAACACCGGAAAGCTTTGTTGGTGGTCGACCCAGATCAACATCACCGCTATCAACGCCTGCTCGCACTCTGGCGACATCACCGCACTTCCCGGTACCCTTGAATTGTTTCCTTCATTATAAATTTGGATGTGTGATTATATATGCGTATGGCTTGTGCACATATAATCCTTATAAAGGATGTACAACCCGTTCTTGTCAAGAAAGGACCACGTGGTTGATGTACGCTTCAACCTCGATTGCCACAATCCTTATAAAAGGAGCGAAAGCTTCTTTGACTTTTGAATAAAACCTATCAAACCTTTCATTATTCAAGGTTTTGCTCAAAAGAACAAGTACTTCCCGTATCTTTTCAAAACCTCAACCATTTATATCACTTGTTGAGGGGAGTATTTGATATAAAACTTTGTTCACAAATTGTTCATAGTGGTCATCTTCCAATCGAACACTCGAAATGGTCATATTTATTCTCAACTTTTCAAAAATAACATCTTATATGCCATTTTTAGGGGAGAAAATTTTGTGATAAGAAATATGTTGTGTAAATGCAAATGAATCTTTGTGTAATAGACTTAACCAACGAATTGACGGTACTAAACTGTTAGTAACTCGAAAATACTTGTCCGGGACGGGTAATAATTTCAAGCTAGTTCGTTAGTAATGTAAACGTGTCTCGCAAAGGACTTGTCCGAGTAGAATGTACCATTCGAGAAACTCTTGGTAGACATGAACTCGACGGGTATGACAACCTTTCGAGGATTGTCTACACCTTCAAGGTAGTTATTAGAGCTAGTTGTCACCTAAAAGCTATCAATGTAACTCTTTAACTATGCAACGTAACCGTGTCTCATGGAGATTGTCTATCTTGAGTTGATCAATTCAAAGTGCACGCTCTTCCCACACAATTGATTTCACCAAAACTCTAAAGCACATGTGGAGGGGAGTATTTATGCAAAATCCTATCTCTCACAATGGTTCAAACATGATTTTCATTAACAAACCCTTTGAGAGATTCTTCACAACATGGTTTTAATGGCAACATAGGTTAGTCATGGAGTTATAAGGTGACTAAGGTTAGGAGTAACTGTCCTATGATCCGCCAGAGTCGAGGGATCTACCCAAGGACATCACAAATAGTTAGTACTTAGAAGTCCTTAGGTACGATTATAAAAGGAGAAAATGAGAATCGGAGAAAGAAGGAGTTGAAGATTAAAAAGAAATGCAAAGAAAGGGTGAAAAGAAATAGCCTCCAAATTATTCAACTTAGGGCGCGGAACGGGTTCAATTCATATACTCTTGGTTGTCACTTAGTGGCCTTGGTATTGAAGATTAAAAGTCGTCATGGACCCGGACGCATGCACTAAACCTTCTTAGCCACTCAAGTTTCTTTCTCTGAAGCTTGTTTCATTCTCACAGGAACCCTACGTAAACTATTGGCTTTCTCTTAGAGATCATGGTATTGAAGAAGGAGACCCTCACCCTAGTCTCCGCTCAGGAAAACCAAAACGCACTATTGAGTCTAGAGCCACGAGATTCATCAAAGATCTCTTAGGAACACTTGACATTTTATCACTTGGCGATCACCAATAAGATTATCGATGGTTCATATCGAGTCCTTCACGATCTTAGCAATCTTCGAGAACATTTATGAGAGGTTCACATCTCGTGATCCTCGGTGATTGAATGGAAACTCCGCCGGGTCAACATCAAACGACCACGGCAGTCACTGGTAACTCCCGTGGATTACGCTTAGTGTGTCTCAAGCGGTCTATAGTCGTGAGGTGATGCTTGGTGTACCTCGGCGACTCATCTGAACTATAGATGTACTTGGTGCACATCGTGTTATCTCACTTGTGGGACTCCGGTTCGAGAACGGCCTTTGTAAGAATTAGAGTTGAGTTTTCACACTATCTTTGTTAACACTCTTGAAGTTCAAACTTGTAAGTCTTGAATCCGCTTATTACTAACCGTTTGAAATGTTTTCTTATGGAAGCTCCGGGCGGGATGATCGTCTTGATTCTTCTCATGCTCACGCCAACATCATCACTAATGGAAGTTCTATCTAAAAGCAACACAACAGTCGTAATGATTCTTCGTCAAATCAAAGAATCTACAAAGTTAAAAGACTTAAAGAACTTCATCGATCTTGAATTCCAACGTCAAAGGCGTGTGAGCATGTTGAAGAATGACATGGAGACATCAGTAAAATGAAGCGCACTGAGGCGCACTTGATGCAAACTACAACATACTATCACTTTCATCACAAAGAACAATGATCAAAGAACAAAGTTAAAGATGACGTCAAAGCATAACCGTTCAAAGAAGACAATTTCTACACCGGGAGATTGTTCGAATAAAGGCAATTCTTCTCACAAGAAAGAAGAATGTCGAAGACGTCGAGCTACTATTACATCAACGCCTTCACCGTTCATCACCAACACTGAGGGAGATTGTTGGAATCACTCTAAACTATAATTCAAGTGTTAGTCATTATTATGTAATAGGTAGCTTTTATGGCCTTTATGTTTGTTATTAGCCTTAAGCTTATGTAGAAGGCCCATGAGCTTAGGCCCAAGCCCATTAAAGAAAGGATGGAAACTAGGAGTGTTGCCCTAGCTTTCCTCCTATAAATACCTTATGTAAACCTTCATTTGAAGGTTGGTTGTTCAAGTTATTCTCTCATTACACTCCTACGCCTAAACCGTATAATTACCTTGTGTGTGTGTGTGTTTTACTTGTTCAATCGCCTTATCTCTTTCTATATTACTTGTGTTTGTAAATCTAGCGGCCTAACAGAAGTGATAAAATGTAAAGTACAATCAACTTTGAAATAACACAAACTCAATTAGTCAATATGACTTAATCCATGATTAGCCACTAATTTACATGCTCATTAATCGTCTTGATGCAAACAAACTAAGTGTTTTGCATCTCAATAAAGCATATCCCATAGCGGGAAAGGATTAATGTTTTCTTCTACTTAGCACACATGCACACACATTTATATACAACTTTTAGAAAACAAAGAGATTAATGTTTTCTTCTACTTAGCACACATGCACATACATTTAAATGGATGAACTTCAAAACTAAAAAGATAAAAATCTGCATGACCTCATTTAATACAGTTTTCTTTATCTAAAATAAAGAAAAAAAATCCTAAAGCTTTTAGTATAGTGCTAATTCCAGATATACAAATCTAAATTTCAAACATGGTTAACTTCTTAAAAATCCAAACCCATGACTCGTGCTCAACTTCCTTAACCTAATACACCCGCAATATGTTTGATTAAATGGCTCTCGATCAACAAAGTTATCTATTGCTTTCAATTCGTATGACCTTAACCTAAACCGTAGAGTAATCATTGGTCGACCCATTTGATGCACTTCATTGTTTGTTTCTTTTGACAAACCAAACATGAAACATGATCTAAAATGTTTAAACTACATTGACTATAATAACATTTAATCAAAGTTTATGAAAGACAAATGCTCGAAAAATAAGAGAAACAATAGTTAAGTATAAAAGCAAACTTCAAAATGCAATGCATAAGGAAAGAAATCATATTCACTTTCGGCTTCAAAAATTTTCAATCCCATGCATATAGTACACATATCGTGAGTCAATAAAGGACCAGCACAATGGCTTTGTTGCATAGGCAAAGGTCAGCTTGTGCCCTTGTTGCAGACTTTTTATAGGTGGTAATTTCCTCATGGTCTGAACCTGTTGTGGTTCCATTTTTACTTGACCAAGATTTCGCAAGGCTCACATATGTTGAGATCTTTGCTTTTGTTGATCATTCGATGGCTACAGCTCCATTTTCACTTGCCCAATACCACTTAACCTAGATTGACTTGTTTTATATTGCTGCTGCT
This sequence comes from Chrysanthemum lavandulifolium, assembly GCA_022545495.1. Classification (NCBI taxonomy): domain Eukaryota; kingdom Viridiplantae; phylum Streptophyta; class Magnoliopsida; order Asterales; family Asteraceae; genus Chrysanthemum; species Chrysanthemum lavandulifolium. The sequence goes on from CM040240.1 coordinate 77,708,176, forward strand.
GATGGTTACTGCTAGAGACAAAACACTTATTTGTCAACAAAAAATCACAACACATTCAAAGTTTGTTTCGAAAAATGGTTAACAATGATATTCTCCAACATCAATCACCAATCAGGAAAAAAATTGTTTACCTTCAATATTAACGTTGACCAACCTTATAGGCTGACCTTCTGCATCATTACTCGCTAGATTACACAATTCTCGCTCTTAATTTTTCCTGACAACCCCGGGACACGACTGCACTCATCACGTTTCGAAAAAGGCACGACAAATACATCTATTTTAGCAATGGGCATGAAAACCGTCTTTGAGTTTGATTTGCTTAAGACTGTTGTGAAAGCGGTTCCTTTTCGTTTGCGTTCGGCCTCATAAACAAGCTTTAGGACTCCGGCAGGTGGAGCTCCTGAATGTTAACAATCCTGCAGCACCAAGCATAGGTTTAGGTATGGAAAGAATCATGGGAAGCAGCTATCCAAATTGGTTAACAGCAAGCTTTTCGAGCCTTTGAGTCCCAACAACCAACTACAATGAATAAAAGACTTAATGTAAATACATGGTTGTATAGTATATGGGCCGTTTGAATGCGCCTGTAAACATAAATCACCAACAGCTTTTAGGATAACATTTTTAGAATACCAATGTAGTTTATATCCTTCTTTCAATCACTCCCTCTTGTGAATACTTATTTCAGCTCTGTATCTTGCTACATGATTCAAACTGATTTGAAGTAATATTTTGAACTAATATAAATTTGGAATTATACTACTATCAGAGGTTACAGGGAAAGAACATGCAATACCTAATCTAAGGAAGAATAACAGGACTCAGGGGATGATGCTGCAGTATTTGCACGTAGAATTTCCCGTGTGCGCTTAACCTGCTTATACGATTCGATCTGTGGCTTAGGAAAATGCCTGACATCAACCCCATTCCCAACATTTTTTAAATTCGTCGTCGCTCATTTCAACTACAAATAAATAAGAGAAACAATAAAAAAAATTGAATTCAAACATCATAAAACCCTGAAAATCATTTGAAAACATATCCATGTGCATGTAACCAATTTTGCTACTTCATAAGACAATTCCAATTTTTTCACTTCGAAAGACAATTCTTTTATTTGATACATTTCAACAAAGTGTGCATACAAAACCACAACTGTGAAAATTACATTCAATAGTGTAAGAGAAACTCATGAGGTATTTATACCACCGTAAGTATCTTTATTGGAGGTGACACATTGACGGCTTATATAAAACAACCTATTGGTTAAAAGACATGCATGTCCCACGCTGATTATTAATTAGATGTATTGACTTTTGACAAAGATCAAATGTAAGGGAAACTATGTACCTCATCAGTAGCCGTAACCTGTGGTAATATTGCTGCAGGTGAGGTTTCCACATAATCAGTCTCTTCTTCGATGAACTCGACACCTCTTTCATAAAAGTTGAAGATGCCATTCCACAATTAGGGTTCCTTCGAAATTGGAATCTCTACCTGGTGGAACCTGTTACGTTGCTTTGCAATTTCAGCTGCTATTTCAGTTCATATTTGATTCTTGTTATCATATGCAGAAAATATAATATGTTTGCATTATTAGGAATGTCTAACATGCATTACAATAACAGTTAAGTATGAAGCTTAAATACAACTTGTGATAGATTAAGAAAAACTAATTATTAAAGATAGAGGTTGTTTCGGGTATCATGACATACCTTTAAAATTTTCTAGAATTTCTTCTGTTACAACAAAGATGCCAAAAAAGGAAATTGGAATTGGTCTAAATGTACCACGTTGTCGCTCTTTTATTAGCCTATATATTTCCACATTAATATCACCTTGAGTATTAGCCCACAACTGCAGCAAAATCACAACCTACATGATGTTAGTGATTAAATGCTAATTTATTCAATGATATGATTTTAAACATAACATGACTAACCTCTTTAAACCCTGATTTTGGTCACACATCGAGAATCAGGTAGTTACTTATTACATCTGATAGTTTTGTGTTCTGATTTTTGTGGATATGTGGCTCCAATAAGTTTACATGCGTACTTAATGACACCTTCTTCTTCCAAAACCTGTATGGCATGCGAATAGAGCAAACAAGTCAAAAAGGATTAGTTGGACCAGTTAAATAAGTCAAAAAGTTGCATAGTTAGTAAACAAATACTTACAATGGTCTTATCCACAGTCATCATTATTCATGATCACAAAGATTGTTAGGACCGATTAACATATGATTTATGTGGTTTGGAGGTCAAAGAGAAAGTAGAGAGAGGGAGGAGAAAACAAGGTTTTATTAAGATAAGAACAAAAGAATACAATGACCAAATGCTTCACCTCACCTCATGGAGAGTCATGAGGGGTATATATAAACCTATGAAAGGGCAAAGTATACTACGATCTAGTCCAATTCACGTAAATGACGTTATCTTTAGAAAAGCGAGGCTAACAATCTCCTCCAAGATAGCGTCACGCGTGAATGGTTACAATGAGACCTATAAATACAAAAAAAGTAAATTACAATAGGCCAAATATTTTTTCATTGCTCCTCCCGAACCGACAACACTCTTCCAACACGTCTTTAATCTATACATAATACTTTTGAATGATGTACATAATAAATGTAATGACCACATATGGAGATAGCCCGATCGACTAACTTGAAAAGGAAGTAAGCATCCCAACTTGTGACTTGCTGGTTGTTCTAAATTTTGAACAATCCACAACTTCGTGTGACATCGAGCACAACAACGTAACTCCTTAAAGTGATGGTTACACACCATGAGCACTACAACGTAAGCTTATTAGTATGAAACAATATTATGTCAATCTACACCGATATTCTCATTCTTCCAACACTTATAAAGAGTAAATTGCATTTTAGGCCCTAAGGTATGGTCAAATTGCTTCCTTTTGGATATGGTTTAGTTGGACCTAACATTTTGAAAGTTTCCGACCACAAAATAAGCATAAAAGCAGTTAAAAACATGTGTAAAACCAACATAAATCAACACAAGATAACCGGGCTAGCCCCATTTTGAATGTTTTGTTGCATGTTTGGTCCCCCCATAAATTGCGATTTGGTCCTAAAGTTTGAAGTTTACATTGCATGTTTGGTCCTAAAATTGCATATTAGGGACCAAACATGCAAAAAAACTTCAAAATGGGGACTATAGTTGCACTTCAAACGTTAGGGATGAAACCTGCAATTTGGCCATACCTTAAGGACCAAAAATGCAATTTACTCCTTATAAAAATTGTGAGTGGTACACCAAGTACACATATGTTTAAGTAAAATCACTAGCAGGATTCACTACCATCCCGCCTCAGATATAGCAACACATGTGTTTAAGTAAATCATTATACAATATATAAAAGTAAACATGTAAATCTACGTACCTCAAACCATTTAAATTTGAAGCTATCATTTGTTGTAACAACCCTTCTATTACGCAATTATGAGGTCGCAATTGCATCCATCACGTGAGGCACATCGGATTTCTGTCACAATATCGCATTATATTAAAATATTAAATTTAAATTAGCCTAATATCTTGCTTCTAAGGAGACGATTTTTAACTCCAAAATGGATTTTTCATCTTGAAGAGCTTAAACTAAGTGAAATGATTAAAATACTAAAATAATTCTCAAATGTTTAAATACTAAATCAATGCACAAATGATTACCTCCCACATTTTCCTTTCTCTTAAACATTCCATCGAACATCTTCTATGCGACCTTCAAATAAAGCGTATGCAGTCGACAAATACACAATTATTCGAAAGCAGATATAAAAAAACCCTAATTTTTTAAAACCCTATAAACATATATAAAGAGGTCCTAATTTTTTAAAACGATTCATTAAAAAAATGCATAACACATACTAACCGTTAAATCCTGAAAAGCATGTTCGGATCCTTCAACTGTTCTCTTTTAGTGATATCAAATATATAAATTATCCATGCATCTCAAATTGAAAAAAATATATTATAACAACCGAATCACATATATCCAAATCAATCGACACAATATTTAATTGGAAAAACTAAAAAAAAAAAAAAAAACATAGAAATTATGCATTACCACTGATATGGACTCGAGATATAATCATATCAAAATATTGATCTTGAATGATGGTGGTATTTTAATTTGCAATTGTGTGTGTGTTTTAATTTGCAATTGTGGCTGTGAATTGATATTGAATGTGATTTTGAATTAGTATTGAAACTGATTGATGAATCGTGTAGAGGAAGTTATCGCTATGTTTAATGTCTTTCAATACTTTACAAAAATAAGCCAAAGAGGAGCATGTATGGGTTTTATTGTTTGATTCTATCTGGTATAAAAAGTATTGCATTGGATACTTGTACATAGGGTGTTCCACAAAGGTGTAGAATGGCGGAACACCACGATCCCGGGTGTCTTTTGACACCAACCATTGTCCACCTCACAAGGAATAGCTCCGAAACTCTCCGGCCTAGTGGGGCACCAACTGGAGTGAGCACGAGCCAAGACTCGGACCCCTAAGCTCTTATTCCACAAAGTCTCTAGGTGTGCCCATAGGTTTTGCGGAGGTGGGTACCTATATGAAGCAAATGTCAAGGATGAGACTTGAACTTGGGTCTATTGACTTAAGTACAAGTGCTCCAACCATTAGACTAATGCTCTATTGGTTTGTACATAGGGGTGTTATCGGGTTAGGTTATCGGGTCTTTTGGTCGGGTTGATTCGGGTTTTGATTTTAAAACTCACCCAACCCGGGCCGATAAAAATCTATTCGATTGGGTTATGTCGGTCGGGTGAAGTTATCAGTCAAGTCAAATAGACTTAAAATTGATATACACATGCGATCTTTTTAAACACCAAATGCAATTAAGATCGTCAACATCCAAATTAGAGGAATATAGGGAATTCACAAAGGGTCGTTAAGTCCCACGGAGGATGAATTGGTGTTAAAACACTTAATCGGATGGTAGAATGATCACTAAGGATAGCAATCGAAACAAACACCTTTAATTATTTTCAAAGGTTTTCGATGGAAAATTATACTAAAAGAAAAGATTAACAAATAACTCTATCATTGACTTAAATGCAAATTAAAAGATATAAAAGATAAAATCTATTAAATAAACGCTATCACTATTTTTAAAGGCGATGAACGTTTAAAACCTAAAACTTAAAACTTACGTTTAAAATAAAATTACGTCTGATCGTTTACGTATAAAATAAAAAGTGAGTTTTAAAGAAATAAAAGGCCTAAAAATATAAAAATTATACTTTTGGAATCCTAATAATAAAAGAAAATTATTAGAAAAAGAAAATTATTTTTACAACTATTTATTTATTTATTATTAATTAAAAACTATTTATTAAGTATTTAAAATGCACTAAAATACAAGAAAATACAAAATTAACCTAGAAAAATGAAATTAAAACTTGGAAAAATCTAAAATATGATAAAACTTATTTTAAAACTAAAAATATATTTTTTAGACTTATTATGTATTTATTATTAATTTAAAACTATTTAAAACTAATTAAAATGCTAAAAATACTTTTAAACTAAGAAAATTATGGAAAAATACTTTTAGGCTATTTATATTTATCTAAACCTAAGAAAATTGAAAAATCATTTTTTGGACTTTTATAATTTATTTGTATTAAAAGCTATTTAAAATACCTAAAAGCTTTTTAATTACTAAAAATAGCAAACAGTTATGAAAAATAATGAAAATTTCAGGAAAAGTCTATTTTAATATGCTTAATCTAGGAAAAATAGAAAAACATGGTCTTGTGTAGAGAATTAAGCAATCGCTATGTAAACTGCTTATTAATAAGCACTTGAAACGACTAAATGTTAACCAAAAGCTACCAACTTGATACGGAAGCTATATTAAGCTAAAACAACTCTATTTCAACCAAAACAACAAGCTAGAACTTCGGATTACTAGTTAACACAGTTTGAGGTTTTGACTTTGATAAGCAAAGCAGAAAATGGTATGTTACTTTAAGCTATGCACGAGACACCAAACAAGCTAAAGCGAAAAGCAATTATTGGAACTTGGAAAAGACCTGTTTGACTACCTATAAACCAACTATGATGGCGAGACAAGCTAACATGAGCTTGTGAGATGCTTTTTCAAAATCTGTCAATTCACTGAGTAAAACTCAGTGAATGCTGAGTTTTATGGGACAGATTGATAAGCACATGCAGCCCTGGTAAACAAGCTAGAAAATGAAAATGTAAACTTGAGACCTCTAGAAGGCTTGATTGGCTATTCAAAGAACCAAGGTTGACAAGCTAAGGCCAACTGATAAGCTCTGTAGGAGCTTATGATTGAGCAAGTAAAACAGGTGCACAGGGCACTATTTATAACAGGTGTCCAAAATAAGCTAAAAGAAAAGCTGCTAAATAAGCTATTGAGAAAATATCAAATACACTAGGATAGAGATGAGCAGCTATATTTTTATATTCCAAAGGCTCAAATCATGAAACTCAATATAAAGTCCTATATAGACTATTCTATTTTATCCAAAACTGCTAAAACTGAAAATTTTGACTTTTATAAGAACTAACTAAGGTTGACTTTATTGAACTTTGAATTAAAACTAATGACTGATTATGATATATTAGAGTGTTTTAAGATAATATTAAGATATGCTAACCAATTTTAAGCTACTGTGATGATTTCTACTCTTTAAAATCCAACAGTGAATCAGTGAAATGATTTTAGAAGAGATTTTGACTTTTTCATTAACAAGGACTAATTTTCTTGACTTGTATGAGTTATTAAGAACTAGTATAACATGTATCAACCAAGAACAAAGTCTGCAACAACTTTTTACACAGATTACCAAGATAAACCAAACACTCCTTTTGTGATGAGTTGATGTTTTCAAACCAAATCAAAATTGTGAACCATAAACTTGATTTCGAGATCTTACCATATCAATATATGAGACTAAAGGACATGATCCAACATTGCTAACCTTATCAAAACAAGACTTATGATTATGCATATTTCAACGTCCATATAAGGTTTTAATAACTTCGATTTAAATTAACAAACTCTTGGTTTTAAGGTTTGAGAATACTTAATTATAACTAATGAGCACTAAGAAACAGATTTTACACTTTTTAAGCAACTAAAACATATAAATGCAAGAATTGATAAAAAGGCTTACAAATGGCTATGAACTGAGAACACAGAACCACTGTCTAAAAACACATCCTAAAGCTTCCCATGAAGCACTAATCCCAAGGCAATCCAAAATATACCCTGCTCCAACCTGCTAAAACCTTGAACCATAGATTTTTATTTTTCACTGAATTTTTTTGTATTTTTGGTATTTTCTAATTTTAACTACTAATATTGCTTTTAAGGTATCTAAAAGCTTTGATAAGCTTTATGAGGAGCTTATATGTACTTCTCAGTCCAAAATAACAATTTCTAACATCATTTTAACAGATTGAGATTTCTTGAATAATGAGAAAATTGCATAACTTGAAATAATACTTGAAAAGTGAAATTGATTATATCAAAAGGTTTATATTACACTGATAATATGAAATACAAGATTTAAAAGCTTTAAAATGCACTGGAATTAAGAAATAAGTTAAAACGACAATGAAAATTAAAATTACACTAGATTGCCTTCTCTGTTGCTTCTATCTTGATATTTATTGACCTCAATTCATCTTTGTCGACCTCTGAAAATATCCCATCACAATCCAACCATTGATATGAGCCAGATCATCATAATTGCCACTTGGCGATTTTGGCGCCAAAATTGTCTTGAGTTGGTTTTCCCATTAATGGGCTTTGGATTGGTGTGGAGGTGGAAGGAGACAGGTGGAGGTGATGTGGAGTGAATCGATTGAAAATCAAGTGGTAAATACCACTGGTATTGGTGAAACAAGGGAGAAGGAGACGATGAACAGTGTAGGCGGTTTCTTTTGAATTTAAAAAGCTGGACCGGGTCATATGTTTGGGCTTGGATTTGGGCTAGAGATAATAAAGGGGCCGGTTTGGTTTATTTTAACAACAAGGACCAATCTTGCAATTCTATGAAAGTTGAAGGGCTGAACTTTGAACATTTTCCCAAGCTCTCATAAGGACTAAACCTGCCAAGTGATAATAGAACAAGGACCATAGTTGAAAATTTCCATTTTTGAAAATCCAAGGGCCTTTTATGTTAATTTTCAAACTCCAAGGACCAAAGTTGTAATTTTCTCCAAAGTTTATCATAAGGACCATTTTTGTCATTTATGAATAGAACAAGGTTAAAACTTGATAATTTTCACTTTTTAAATTAACCAAGGACTATTTTGACATTTTTCCAAAGTTCGAGGACTAAAGTTGTCAATTTGTGATTTTAAACTTTAAAGGGTTTGTTTTGACAACTTTTGAATCTCATGGACCTAAAATGATATTTTGCAAGTTTTTGAATTACCGAGGACTATTTTTGACATATTTTCAAACTTGGGGACTAAAGCGCCAATTATGCAAACTTAATATGTTTTCATCGATTTTGATGTTTTGCATTTAAAACATATAAAACACTTGTTTGTGATATTTTATCATTTTGAAGCATTCTTGAGTGTTTTCGGATGTTTTGGCATTCTAACGATAAAATGATGAGTATTTAGACACTCATCAATCCCCACACTAAGATATTGCTAGTCCCTAGCAATGATTTGAGAAAACTTAATGGATTTTAATCTCTTTACCAAAAGCCATTACTTACGAGTAGCCAATTGTTTCGATTCAAGTAAGAACTTTGGTACAATGATAACCAAATGATTTTGAGCAAATCATAAGTCGTCAACGGTTTGATTTGTCTTTACCGAAGCCGTACCATACGGACTAGCCAACTCTTAGATAAATTATCAATATTATCTTTGGTGAGCCGATTACCAATTATGGATTTCACACGCCTTTACCACAAGCCATAAACTTGCGGGCTAGCCAACTTTTCACTAGTTTAAAGATATGGTGAGTTGAACACCATACAATTTTAGGCAAATTGCAAGCCATAAGCGGATTTGAGATATCTTTACCAAGAGCCGTTTGCTCTGGATTAGCCAATCCTTATGTGGGTTAGACATGGTGGATGATTACCATTTGTTGAGTAAGTGAAAACACTTACTCCAAAAAAATTTTGGCCAAAAGCGGGAATTGGGTGAAATAATTACATGAAATTCGTGAAATTCCCCACACTAAGAAATGAATATTGCCCTCAATATTCAAAGTACCGCGGTTATGCGAAACAAAGAACATAAAAGGAAATACTACGGCCATTTTTATTTCGATATATACATTTTTTTTTTTTTTTTTTTTTTTTTTTTTTAAAATAGATTGAGAATATACAACAGTGTGGGTAGACTCCCCACACTAGGGTGATAGAAAGGGATAAGAAAAGCGAAACATGGGTGAAAACCCATATTGTGTGTGCTAATATTTTTGATTCCCGAGTCACTAGCTTGACTCGATCCCGCATTCATTGGTTCATGGGAATGTTTGTAGATCCGGACAACCACGGATGGAATGTCCTCTCCAAAGTAATGCTTTAATCGATGACCATTTACTTTAAAATTAGGACCATCGGTTGAGATAACTCAATGGTGCCATAAGGATAAACCTTAGTGATAGTAAATGGACCGACCGGTAGGACTTAAGCTTTCGAGAAAATCTTTAATCTAGAGTTGAAAAGAAGGACTCGATCACCAACGTTGAAAACGCGGTTCTTGATCTTGGAGTCATGAATCTTCTTTGTCTTTGCTTGTAGATCAAAGAGTTCTCATAAGCTTGATCACGAAGTTCATTTAGTTCATTCATTTGAACTTTTACGTGATCACCGGTATCTCAGTATATCGAAGTTTGCATGTTTTAAGGCCCGATAAGCCTTGTGCTCTAGTTCAATCGGAAGATGACATGCTTTTCCGTACACTAGCTTGTATGGAGTACACCCAATTGGTGTTTTGTAAGTCATGTCGAAAAGCCCAGTCGTCATCCGGTTTATCCGACCGGGATGCACGATTTTCACCTCTCTGTCCTTTCAAGTATTCTTTTAATACCACGATTTGAAACTTCCACCGCCCACTTGTTTGGGGTGGTATGCGATAGATAGGCGGTGGGTAACACCATACTTTTGCATGACTCGATCAAATTGGTCATTACAAAAATGTGTACCACGATCACCGATTATTGCACGAGGAGTTCCAAACACGGCAAAGAGCTTTCAAAATTTCACAACTACTCGGGCATCATTTGTAGGTAAAGCTTTTGCTTCAACCCATTTTGACAAATAATCAACACCACGAGTATGTACTTGTTACCACGAGAAGATGGAAATGGCCCCATAAAATCAATACCCCGGATGTCAAATATCTCACAAACTTGAATGGCATTTTGTGGCATTTCATTCCTTTGAGATATGTTTCCATGACGACAAAGCGTCACAAGTTTTGACATAATCGTGGGCATCTTTATAGATTGTGGGCCAATAGAACCGGAATCAAACACCTTTTGGCGGTGTAGTTTGGACTATGATGGCCCCGGTGGGTCGGCATGACAAGCTTTGAGAATGTCAAGAGCTTCTTGTCCATAAACACACCGTCGGATGACTTGATCCGCACAGATTTTGAATAAGAAAGGGTCGTCCCGAAATAGTGTTTAACATCCTTGAAGAATTTATTCTTCTGTGGGTCGACATCCCTTTCACAATGAAGTTACCCGCATGGTAATTTGCAAAGTCGACAAACCATGGGGTAGAAGAGTTTCCACGAAAAGAAACCGCATTGAGTGTCTCGAGAGGAAATGTTTCATTTATATCCTTTTCTCGAAAACATCTTGGTGAGGGTTTTCTAATGCAGACGAGATGATCGTGACCGGTTCTCGGCTCCTTTTTATCACGTATGATAATATCAAATTCTTGAAGGAGGAGAACCCAACGAAGCAATCTCGGCTTTGCATCTTGTTTTGCAAAGAGATATTTAAGAGCCGAGTGATCCGTATACACTACACATTTGGTCAAGATTAAGTACGGCGAAACTTTTCAAATGCATACACCACGGCTAATAGCTCTTTTTCGTGGTGGTGTAATGAGTTGAGCTTGATCATAGTCTTACTTGCGTAGTGAATAGGTGAAAATGCTTATTTCTTCGTTGCCCTAAGACTGCGCCGATAGCAAAATCACTTGCATCGCACATTAGCTCAAAAGGTAAATCGATCGGAGCAACGAGAATGGGTGCTTGATTAGCTTTTTCTTCAATGTTTCAAAAGCTACGATGCACTCGGGTGAGAAGATAAAAGGAGCATCCTTTTCAAGAAGATGGGTCATAGGTAGGGCGATTTTGGAAAAATCTTGAATGAATCTACGATAGAAACCGGCATGACCTAAAAACTCCTAATACCTTTGACGGTAGTAGGATGAGGTAATTTAGCAATAACATCAACTTTTGCTCTATCTACCTCAATCCGTTCTTTGAAATCTTATGGCCAAGGACTATGCCTTCTTTGACCATAAAGTGACTTTTCTCCCGTTTAGACAAAGATTGGTGTCTTCACACCTTTGAAGCATTTTATCTAAATGGGAGAGACAAGTTTGAAACGAATCCCCAATGACCGAGAAATCATCCATAAACACCTCCATTGTTTCCCGATCATGTCGTGGAAAATGGCCATCATACAACGTTGGAGCGTGCGGGAGCATTACATAAGCCAAAAGGCATACGTCTATAGGCAAAAGTTCCGTATGGGCGGTGAATGTGGTTTTATCTTGATCCTTTGGATCAATGGAATCTGAAAGTACCCGAGAAACCATCAAGGAAACAATAGTATTCATTCCTGCTAATCTCTCAAGCATTTGGTCCATAAAGGGTAGAGGAAAATGGTCTTTACGGTGGCGTCATTCAACTTACGATAGTCAATGCACACGCCATCCGTAACCAGACGAGTTGGAATTAACTCGTTATCTTCATTTGTGATAACGATTATGCCACCCTTTTAGGAACACAATGAATTGGGCTAACCCAGGACTATCGAGATCGGGTAAATCAATCCGCATCAAGAAGTTTGATAACCTCTGTTTGATAACATCATGGATTTTTGGATTTACTCTTCTCGATGTTGAGCTAGCGGCTTAAAGTCATCCTCCATCAAGATTTTGTGAGTACAAAACTCGGGGTTAATACCCTTAATATCGGAGAGTTTCCAAGCAATTGCTTGCTTGTGTGACTTCAAGATTTTAATGAGAGCGACTTTTTCATCTTTACTCAAATCTCTAGCAATAATGACCGGTAATTTATCATCACCTTCAAGGAATGCATACTCGAGATGAGGTGGTAAGTCCTTAAGCTCAACCTCGGAAATTCTTGATTTTCTCAACCGACTTGACTTCCTTGTTATGAAGTTTGATGGAAGGAGAGGAAAAGAAATGTCATGATTTAACAATTTCTCAAGAAGAATATCTCCTCAGTTAATCTCATTTTGATTAATCTCATCGAATTGAATCACTAGAGTGAGGGTGGATGATGGATCATCATTAAGCAACTTCTCAATGAGAAGTATGTCTCCTCAATGTCAATTGGGCGTGATCAATTTCCCATGGTACAAAATCATTTGGATAAGTATGCTTCAATCTCTTCTAAGATGAAGTCACTTTCCTCAAATGGGGTGAGAGAAGGAGTAGAATTGGCGATGATAGGTTGAGATGAATGAGTGAGATTATCACTCGAAGAATTATGATCATAACCAAGAACTTCTTGCGAGTACTCTTGAAGCAACATCAATGATATCTATTCGGTTAACCGATTCGAAATCATAATTTGCGGAGTACCTCGAAGTCGATCAAGGTTAAAAGTGACGACTTCATTTCCAACACGTAATGTGATTTCTTGCTCAAATACATCTATGAGAGCACGGCCCGTTCTCGTGAATCCTCGACCAACAATGAGAGGAACCCGATGATCGACATCAAAATCAACAACCACGAAGTCGGTGGAAAATGGAACTTTCCTACTTTCACAAATCGTCCTCGGCAATGCCAAGAGGACGGGATATTGTACGATCTGCAAGCTCGAGAGTCATGCATGTAGGAGTGAGTTCCGGAAGAAAGTTTCTTCCACATGAATATGGCATCGGGTTAATGCTTGCACCAAGATCTGCTAGGGCAAAGCATTCAACCATTCTGAGAATACACAAGGTAAGAGAAATTTCCGGGATCTCCAAGCTTTTCGGAAGCTTTTTCGAATAATCGCTGCAGAGCGAGTTCTCGTTAAGAGGAGTCTTAGCCATTTCAAACGACTTTTCCTTATTGCTTAACATGTGTTTGAGAGTTGATGCAAACTTAGGCATCGGCATGATAGCATCCGCAAAGCTTATGTCAAAATGTAACTCTTGGAAAATTTGGAAAAATTTGTCCATTTGATGACTAGCTTTTCACGGAGCTTTTGCTCATTCAAACGTGATGGATATGGAATAGAAGATTTGGATTTGATATTTTCAACGGGAGCTACGGTGGTTCAAAACAACTCTGGATTAGACTTGGGTTTCGGACAACTTGAGGATGGACTACGAAGGTGGGACTTGTCTTGATATTACTTGGACTTGAATAATGCACTTTGTCCGTTGTTTCCTTGGTAACTTGACTCATTGCCACGGGAGGAGGGGCATTGGAGTCGTGGGTCCATTGTGAGTCGAGGTTCACTTTCCACTACCTTTGGAAGAGAAGAAGAAGAAGAGGTAGTAGGAATAGCGGGTCCATTGTATGAAACACCACTTACGGTCGTGATCGCCTTAGCATCGCCCCTCGGGTTAGCGATCGTGTTGCTCGGTAAAGTACACGAGCTCGGGGTCGATCATTTAAAGACTTCTTCGGATCGTGATCCGTGACCAACAATCTGTTCATTTCATCTTGGGATTTCATAAAGCGCTTGATAACTCATCGGATGATGGTCTGGAGGAGTAATGATGGGAGGTGGATTAGGAGGAAATTTTGAGGTCGAATGTTTTGATTATGACCTTGTTGTTGAAAATTCCTTGATTAGGATTCACATTCCCATGAAATTGATTCCACGATTGAAATTGTTTTGATGAAGGTTCCTTGTTGTTGGAAACCTTGATTGGGTCCGGGATAGAAATTACCTTGGTTTTGATAACCTTGGTTCATTCTAGGTTGATTCGATTCGGTTAGGATTACGGTTAAAACGGGTGGTGCACGATAATTGCTAGCACGGTAGTTGGGTTCATTCGAGGGCGGTATTGATTACCTCCTTGATTTGAAGTACCGGCTATAGCATTTGCTTCAAACGGACTACCATCGGTGGCGATCTGGTTGTAGTATGCATGAGGACCACCACAAGTGACACAAACTTCAACTTTCTTCACTTCACCATGTGTTGGTGTTTGAGTGAAGGTGACTTTCTTTGGTTAGCAAGAACCAAAGCTCGAAAAACATCGTGAGTTTATCAATCTTAGCATCGGTGCTAGATGTACTCACGGAGATGAAGTAGAAGGTCCACATTAGGCGATTTTGATATGTCTTAGTGCGGAAAGAACGGACACAGGACTTGTTTTCAATGATTTGTAAGGCTTCTTTGGTGGTTTTGCTAAGGAAATTACCTCCGCGGAGGCATTCGAGAGAGTCTTGGTCACCGGTCTCGAGACCATTATAGAAAGTATCCATTTGCATTAACTCGGTAAAACCATGATGTGGACACTTGCGGAGCAATTCTTTATAACGATCCCATGCCTCCCGAATGATTCATCAAATCTACGAGAAAATTTCATTATCTCATTCTTAAGACTTGTGGTTCGGGATGGAGGATAGAACTCGTTAACAAACTTGGTAACTAGATCTTCCCATGTCTCTATAGAGCGAGGGGTTGTTTCTCAAGCCAATTCCGGGCTTGTCCTCTAGAGAAAATGGGAGCGAAAGAAGCTTGATAGCCGGATGGGACATTCTTGTACTTGATGGTTGATGCAATTTTATTGAACCATCGAATGTGTGCATGAGGATCATCCCGCTCAAAACCATAGAATTGGCTTTGGGTTACTAGATTAAGCAACCCGGTCTTGAGCTCGAAGGTATCGACCACAATGGTTGGGACAACAATGGCATCTCCGTAACCCTCGATGGGTGCTTGGAAGCTCATTCATAGGTTTGTCTTACGCCATTTCGGCGGTGGTGGTGGTGGTAGGCGTTCCTCGATCCACGGTGAAGGAGCTGAACGTCCTCTACGTCTGCGAGGAATGTTTCCAAGTTCGGAAAGTGGACTTGTAGAATCGGAAGAGCAGTCTTGCATGCACTAAGTATAAAAATCAATTTCCAAAACAAATGAGGCAAAACACAAGTGAACTTAACCAATAATCACGGATGAAATGGCTTCTTTGAAAAAGGTACACCAAATCACAAGTGACACAAAGGCAAGTTTTAAATCGATGTTCGGGAACTTATTAATGGTCGCACCCCAGTTAGGTAGTCTGTTGCCTTGATTTGCGGTGGTTGATTTTATGTATTCAATTAAGTACCACCGAAAAGACGTAGGTATGATTTGTCTTGATGGGGTTTAAAACTTTTGGAAAATATTTTGGTATCGTCCGTTTAACCAAATCGTATCTCTTTAAGAATCACCTTAAAAGAAACACAAACTGAAAACGTTACGATTGTTTTGTTGTTTTATATTGTTTTGGGTTTTAACACTTTAGGAAAAGTGTTAATGAACTTTTGGTTTATATTAACTTTACGAAAACTTTTACAAACTGTGGTATATGTGCAAGTACGGGTGCGATAATGCTAGAAACACGCTTCTGACCTCCCGGCGTGGCGCCAAAATTTGATTGGTGCTAAGCAGTCAAGTCAAATAGACTTAAAACAGCTCAAACACAAATGCAATTAAGATCGAGGAATATAGGAATTCTGGGTCGTTAAGTCCCACGGAGGATGAATTGGTGTTAAAACACTTAATCGGATGGTAGAATGATCACTAAGGATAGCAATCGAAGGGGTTTTCGATGGAAAATTATACTAAAAGAAAAGATTAACAAATAACAGCGACTTAAATGCAAATTAAAAGATTAAAAGTTAAAATCTATTAAATAAACGCTATCACTATTTTTAAAGGCGATGAACGTTTAAAACCTAAAACTTAAAACTTACGTTTAAAATAAAATTACGTCTACGTATAAAATAAAAAGTGAGTTTTAAAGAAATAAAAGGCCTAAAAATATAAAAATTATACTTTTGGAATCCTAATAATAAAAGAAAATTATTAGAAAAAGAAAATTATTTTTACAACTATTTATTTATTTATTATTAATTAAAACTATTTATTAAGTATTTAAAATGCACTAAAATACAAGAAAATACAAAATTAACCTAGAAAAATGAAATTAAAACTTGGAAAAATCTAAAATATGATAAAACTTATTTTAAAACTAAAAATATATTTTTAGACTTATTATGTATTTATTATTAATTTAAAACTATTTAAAACTAATTAAAATGCTAAAAATACTTTTTAAACTAAGAAAATTATGGAAAAATACTTTTTAGGCTATTTATATTTATCTAAACCTAAGAAAATTGAAAAATCATTTTTTTGGACTTTTTATAATTTATTTGTATTAAAAGCTATTTAAAAATACCTAAAAACTGTTTTTAATTACTAAAAATAGCAAACAGTTATGAAAAATAATGAAAATTTCAGGAAAAGTCTATTTTAATATGCTTAATCTAAGAAAAATAGAAAAACATGGTCTTGTGTGGAGAAATAAGCAACTGCTATGTAAACTGCTTATTAATAAGCACTTGAAAAAGCCAAATGATAACCAAAAGCTACCAACTTGATACAGAAGCTATATTAAGCTAAAACAACTCTATTTCAACCAAAAACAACAAGCTAGAACTTCTGGATTACTAGCTAACACAGATTTGAGGTTTTGACTTTGATAAGCAAAACAGAAAATGGTAGGTTACTTTAAGCTGATGCACAGAACACCAATTAAGCTAAAACTGAAAAGCAAAGAATGGAACTTGGAAAAGACCTGTTTGACTACCTATAAACCAAAGATGATGGCCGATAAGCTAACATGAGCTTGTGAGAAGCTTTTCAAAATCAGAATTCATCGAGTAAAACTCGATGAATCTTTGAGTTTATGGGACAATTGATAAGCACTTGCGACCTAGGTAAACAAGCTAGAAAATGAAAATGTAAACTTGAGACCTCTAGAAGGCTTGATTGGCTATTCAAAGAACCAAGGTTGACAAGCTAAGGCCAACAGATAAGCTCTGTAGGAGCTTATGATTGAGCAAGTAAAACAGGTGCACAGGGCACTATTTATAACAGGTGTCCAAAATAAGCTAAAAGAAAAGCTGCTAAATAAGCTATTGAGAAAATATCAAATACACTAGGATAGAGATGAGCAGCTATATTTTTATATTCCAAAGGCTCAAATCATGAAACTCAATATAAAGTCCTATATAGACTATTCTATTTTATCAAAACGCTAAAACTGAAAATTTTGACTTTTATAAGAACTAACTAAGGTTGACTTTATTGAACTTTGAATTAAAACTAATGACTGATTATGATATATTAGAGTGTTTTAAGATAATATTAAGATATGCTAACCAATTTTAAGCTACTGTGATGATTTCTACTCTTTAAAATCCAACAGTGAATCAGTGAAATGATTTTAGAAGAGATTTTGACTTTTTCATTAACAAGGACTAATTTTCTTGACTTGTATGAGTTATTAAGAACTAGTATAACATGTATCAACCAAGAACAAGGTCTGCAACAACCTGTTACACAGATTACCAAGATAAACCAAACACTCCTTTTTGTGACTGAGTTGATGTTTTTCAAACCAAATCAAAATTGTGAACCATAAACTTGATTTCAGATCTTACCATATCAATATATGAGACTAAAAGGACATGATCCAACAGTGCTAACCTTATCAAAAACAAGACTTATGATTATGCATATTTCACTGTCCATATAAGGTTTTTAATAACTTCTGATTTAAATTAACAAACTACTGGTTTTAAGGTTTGAGAATACTTAATTATAACTAATGAGCACTAAGAAACAGATTTTACACTTTTTAAGCAACTAAAACATATAAATGCAAGAATTGATAAAAAGGCTTACAAATGGCTATGAACTGAGAACACAGAACCAAGGTCTAAAAACACATCCTAAAGCTTCCCATGAAGCACTAATCCCAAGGCAATCCAAAATATACCCTGCTCCAACCTGCTAAAACCTTGAACCATAGATTTTTATTTTTCACTGAATTTTTTTGTATTTTTGGTATTTTCTAATTTTAACTACTAATATTGCTTTTAAGGTATCTAAAAGCTTTGATAAGCTTTATGAGGAGCTTATATGTACTTCTCAGTCCAAAATAACAATTTCTAACATCATTTTAACATTTTGAGATTTCTTTGATAATAGAGAAAATTGCATAACTTGAAATAATACTTGAAAAGTGAAATTGATTATATCAAAAGGTTTATATTACAATCGATAATATGAAATACAAGATTTAAAAGCTTTAAAATGCACTGGAATTAAGAAATAAGTTAAAGCGACAATGAAAATTAAAATTACACTAGATTGCCTTCATTGGTTCTATCTTGATATTTATTGACCTCAATTCATCTTTGTCGACCTCTAAAGATATCCCATCACAATCCAACCATTGATATGAGCGGATCATCATAATTGCCACTTGGCGATTTTGGCGCCAAAATTGTCTTGAGTTGGTTTTCCCATTAATGGGCTTTGGATTGGTGTGGAGGTGGAAGGAGAGAGGTGGGAGGTGATGTGGGTGAGGTGGATTGAAAATCAAGTGGTAAATACCACTGGTATTGGTGAAACAAGTTGGAAGGAGATGGATGAACAGTGGCGGTTTCTTTTGAATTTAAAAATTGGGCCGGGTCATATGTTTGGGCTTGGATTTGGGCTAGAGATAATAAAGGGCGGTTTGGTTTATTTTAACAACAAGGACCAATCTTGCAATTCTATGAAAGTTGAAGGGCTGAACTTTGAACATTTTCCCAAGCTCTCATAAGGACTAAACCCTGCCAAGTGATAATAGAACAAGGACCATAGTTGAAAATTTCCATTTTGAAAATCCAAGGGCCTTTTATGTTAATTTTCAAACTTGAAGGACCAAAGTTGTAATTTTCTCCAAAGTTTATCATAAGGACCATTTTGTCATTTATGAATAGAACAAGGTTAAAACTTGATAATTTTCACTTTTAAATTAACCAAGGACTATTTTGACATTTTTCAAAGTTCGGGGACTAAAGTTGTCAATTTGTGATTTTTAAACTTTAAAGGGTTTGTTTTGACAACTTTTGAATCTCATGGACCTAAAATGATATTTTGCAAGTTTTTGAATTACCAGGACTATTTTTGACATATTTTCAAACTTGGGGACTAAAGCGCCAATTATGCAAACTTAATATGTTTTCATCGATTTTGATGTTTTGCATTTAAAACATATAAAACACTTGTTTGTGATATTTTATCATTTTGAAGCATTTTGAGTGTTTTCGGATGTTTTGGCATTCTAACGATATAAAATGATGAGTATTTAGACACTCATCACTAATATTCAAATTGGCTGCATCATAATGGTATTGAGCTTTTTAAAATATTAAAAGAAAAATTTTAATTATTAATTATCGGGTCATATCGGGTTGACCCGATAACCCGATAGCAATAATAATTTAACTTTAACCCGACCTGATAACACTATCAGGTTATCGGGTTCGGGTCAAAACAACCCGACAAGATTTTTTAACCCGATAAGCCTTATCGGGTTCGGGTCGGGTCAACCCGACCCTACTGACACCCCTACTTGTACATAGGCTCTATAAAAGGAAGGGCACATCAGAATATTAATTGTGTTTTTAATACTCTGTGCTTTATTGTGCTTGTAAAAAAGCTTATTTTATTAGATAGTATAGATGTGTTTTTCACTTGCATGCATGCTCCATAGATATCATATATAATTGTTTATATATATCCCATGTAGCATTTATGTTAATCCTAATGTTTCTGTTGTTGTTTTTTTCGTTATGATTCTTTTGATATTGTTAAATTTTATAAATCTTATATGTAGATTGATGCTAACCCTGATGCATTTGTTGAGTTCTTGTAGATATCACATCATATTCTTTTTGTTATGTTTTTTTTATATTGTTAAATTTTACAAATCTTTTGTGTGCATTTATGCTAACCGTAATGTGTTTGTTGTGTTTTTATATATGTTATTAACCGCTTAGTTCAGAACATACATGCCCAAAATAATGTTTCTAATAACATTATGTTTTGATAAAATATGTGTAAATTTCATGTTGTTTACGGGTTGATGATGAATATAAATTTTATGTTAACCCAATGTCTTTGTTTCATTTTTTGCAGATGTTATTAGCCTATATTGATAGCACGATTATAGTTAAAAACTTCAAGATCTGAGGTACAATACTATATTTATGTTGTGTTTTTTAGATTCTTATAAAAACTAACAATATTAATTGTTTATTTATTATACATGATCAAAGAAGAAAAATTCTCATTGCTAACGAGATCATTAGAATGGCATCCATTGAAAAGTCTAAATTGCTTCTTTTTAAAGTAGACTTGAGAAAGCTTTTGATTGTGTTAATTGGAATTTTCTTCAAAATACTATGAGACAAATGGGTTTTGGTGATAAATGGAGAAACTGGATTGCTTCTTGTCTTTCATCGGCTTCTATCTCGGTTCTTATTAACGGTCCCCTTCCAAGGAGTTCAAGTTGGAGAGAGGTCTTCGTCAAGGTGATCCCCTTTCTCCATTTCTTTTTCTCATCATTGCTGAAGCTCTCCAAATCTCTATTTTGGAGGAGTGTGAGAAAGGCTTTTACAAAGGTATTCATCTCGCTAACAATGGTGCTAATATTTCTTTGATGCAATATGCGGATGATGCACTATTTTTTGGTGATTGGTCGAGAACTAATGTTATGCATCTTATTCATATTCTTTAATGTTTAGAATTAGCTTCTAGACTTAAAGTTAATATTGTTAAAAGTAGATTGATTGGGGTGGGAGTCTCTATCAGTGAGGTGGATAATATAGCCTCCTTTATTGGGTGCTCTCATGATTCCATTCCATTTATCTATCTCGGTCTCCCGGTTGGTAAAAAGATAAGGTTTTTTGACGGGTGGGGTGAGGTCATTAATCGGTTCAGGACGCGTCTCTCTTCTTGGAAAGCTAAATAGCTTTCCATTGGGGGCCGTCTCACCCTCACTAAGACCGTGCTAGGAAGCCTCCCCATCTACTATTTATCTCTCTTCAAATCCCCAACGTCGATTATTGATACTTTAAAGTCCATTAGAAGGAGTTTCTTTTGGGGCTTCAAAGAGTCGCAACACGGTATTAGTTGGGTTAAATGGGGGTCTATTCTCACTGATATTGATAAAGGGGGTCTTGGTGTTGGGAGTTTAATGGCCAAAAATCTAAGTCTCCTTGGCAAATGGAAATGGAGGTTTTATACTGAGAAAAATACCCTATGGTGTGAGGTTATTGACGAGTTTTATGGGGCTGATGGAGGTTTCTCATCTTCCTCAAACTCGTTTGGTATTGGTGGTACTTGGTGCGACATTCTCAAGGTTGTTGAGAATATTGAGGCTGTTGATTCATCTTTCAAAAATTCTTTTGTTTTAAAAGTTGTAAGTGGGTATAACACGCTGTTTTGGAAGGATCCTTGGTGGGGTAACGGTCAACGTCTCATGGACATTTACCCTAGATTAATTGCCCTTTATTCGAGGAAGGATTGCACAGTTCACGAGCGTTGGAGTTTGACAAATGGTGAGTAGGGGGTCTTGGTCTTGGCGCATTCCTACCCATGGCAGAGCCCTTGATGATCTGACATCTCTTAATGCTCGTATTGGTGACCTCCATCTAATTTCGAATGGATGTGACAAGTAGGTCTGGTCCGGTGACGCGTCTGGATCCTTTAAGGTTCGAAATCTTACAAAGAGTATTAAAAATCATTTGCTTAGGGATTATGTTATCGGCATGCATCATCAATGGAACTCATGGATACCTCGGAAGGTTAACATTTGCACTTGGAGAGCCTCTCTCAATAGGCTGCCTACTTGTGCAAACCTGGCCCTTCGCGGTGTTTCTCTTCCCTCGACCTGCTGCCCGTTTTGTGAAGATGTTATAGATGACTTGGACCATAGTATCATCAACTGTTCTCGTGTTATTGGTATTTGGAGAAAAGTTTGGAGTTGGTGGAACTTGGATTCGCCTTTGGTTTTCCCTTCGTTCTCTATCTCCGATATTGCCTTGGGTAATGTTTGCAAGAGTGGAGACAAACGTATCAATAAAATGCTGAATGGTGTTATGCAATGCACTGTTTGGAGCATTTGGAAGTGGAGAAACAAGGTTATTAATGCCAATCTTGACTCGGTGGCTAATATAAAAATGAAGACATTTTCCCCTCCATTCAAAGGATCTCGAAGACTTGGATGTCGGTAGCGTCTCAAATCAAGTGATAGCAACTGGGAAACTTGGATTTCAAAACCTTTTGACATTTTTGCCTAATAGTGTTGTGCTAGCATGTTGCTTTTTCCTTGGTGTTTGTTTGTTTCTCTGTTTTGAGCTCCCATGTATTTCCTTTTGGCCTCCTTCTTGGAGCCTTTTTTAATCAAGTAGCCTTTAAAAAAACGTTATTAATCTTTTATTTAGTATACATGATTAAACTAAAAGTACGTTTTCAAGATGATGATGAAGTCTCATTGGTTCTCCTAATAATTAAACGAGTTCGACATAGAGAATTATATTTTATTTATATGCTTATGTTTAGTTATGCTCTTATTGGTATGTTTCGAAAGAAAAAAATATGCAAATCTCATTTTGTTTTATGGGTATCTGATGAATATAATATGCTGCTGATTCTACATTACACATCTATTTAAGGTTCATGATGTTGGACTTTGTGGTAATATTGATGTTAATATTAAGAATGATCATAAAATAATTATTTTTTACTGTTCGAAACATGATCCAATTTATTAATATGGTTTGATGATCTTTGTTTAAAAGATATGTCATCAACTGATTTATTCAATGATTTTATTCTAATATCTCTTAATAAATCATTTGGTTATTTGATATTGACAATTAAATGCTTCATTTAAAGAAACTTATGTGATTATTAAATCTAACTCATTCTTAGGATAATAATATCAATAATTACGTAGATATCATAAATAAATTTTTTTTATGTAAAATAGATATCAAATCTTTAAATATATGGAATTTATAATGTTGATATATTTACCCGTATTAATCTAAAAATATTAACATAAAATATAAATATGTCCTCAAAATAAACAACTAAATATATTGATCAAAAACATATTTTCTATTCTTTGATCTAAATATTAAAGGGAATCAACAAAAGTATGTACAAATCCAATTTTATAGGCTTTACCTTTAATTTATGTTCGTATATTAAATCTTCTATTTAAAAAAAGCTTATCTGATTTAAAGAAAATTAAATTTAACCCATTCTTAGGATAATAATATCCATAATTACGTAAATATTATAAATTTTTTTTTATGTAAGATAGATCTTAAATTTCCATAATATATGGAATCTATAAGAATTGTGTTTTATTTATATGTTTATGTTTAGTTATGCTCCTATTGGTATGTTTCTGATAGAAAAATATGCAAATTTCATGTTGTTTATGTGTTGCTGATGAATATAATATGTTGGTGATAGTACATGACAAATGTATTTAAGGTTTCTGATATAGGACTTTGTGGTAATAACGATGTTAATATTAAAAAAGATGTTTAATAAAAAGATGTGTATTCCAATTTATAGGAATGAGTATTCAAGTCAATGGAATTATGAGAATTAATCGGCTAATTAATTTCCTCATAATGTTCCTCCATTATAGCAATAGTGGTTACAAGACCAAGTCATTATGATCTTAATGCAAGTTTGAAACTGCCTATTAATAGGTTTAGGGCAGTTACAAACTAACTCCATCAAAGTCGCGTCCTCATCAGAATACTGATCAGCACACTCACTAAAGAGCTATGCTGAGTTATGATGAATACCACTTGCTGATGAACTTTACTCTCTGATGAGATAACTCCCTGAAGGATTGAACCTTCGACGAGTTACTCCTAATGAATACATCGAAACGAAACCACTATCTGAGACAAGGTGGTTTAGGGACTTAATGGGTTTACACTTAGTACCTCCAAACCCGTTTACAAGTATGATCATATCCCTCAATTGCACTAAATTTCCAACACGGATGACAAGATTTATGTAAGTGATGAAGATGTTTTGTTTGCCTATAAAATACAATGGATTCTGAGGGGTATAATCATTTTTTTATCATAAAGATTCGGGGTTCAACAATATCTGAATTAATTATTGTTTTTTTTAACATAAACTACTTCTGGAATTTGTTTTTGGTGAGGATTTTAACTTTGATCCATCGTTTCTGATGATAATATATTTATTATTTATAAAGATGTTGAGCTGATAATAAGAATACAATGGTTTCTGATGGTAAGAACAATTTCTTATTAGTATGATTACCATGTTTCTAATACAAAGAATACAAATATCTTCTTTTCTATGACTTCAATTTTACTATGCATTATAGAAATTATACTTAATTAATAAAGGGATTTTATACATTTAGGCCGCTCATGTTTTAAACTTTTTTCATTAAGGGGCTAATCTTTTAAATTTTATTTATTGGCCGTCTAAGTATATCTCCCTTTTCGCTCATATCAAATCCGGCGAAAATCAAAACGGAATATAGTTAATTGACAGATATACCCTTCTTTTAAAAAATCAAAATAGTAATAATTATATTATCAATTTAATACCTAATATACCCTTTAAGCAATACTCGTATAATATATAAAAGAACAATCTCAAGTTTTTTTATTTACATCGTGTCATTTTGAGAATCATTCCTCTTTCATCATCATTAAATATATAACCACAATCCTATTGAATCTCGTGGGTACCTTAATCTTGCTACATAGAACTTCTTATTTACACAGTAACATAAAGAAACTTCTTTTTTCAACATTTGCTGCATAAACTAATGTTTTTACACTAATAATGCATACACTAACTTTTAGAACAAACTCTTTAGCCAAAGATGCATAATAAAGTAGTAGCCAATGAGTAACGTATATGTAACTGATGAAAAAACAAAATAACCATACATATGAAAACGTTTTCACCATTGCATACAAAACGAATATCACAGTCAAGTTTAGTATAATCTCATTTCGTACAAACCAACATAATGTCAACAAAAGAACTCATTAGACAAAAAAAAAGAATGCAACTCATCCTCAAGTGTTAAAATTTATTTATTTGACTTCTCTGTGTGTTCACTTCGATTCCTACATTGGGTGTAGCAGAAGTAGTCGGTACGACCTTAGGATTGATCCTCTTTTTATTCCGTGTTTTTGCATAAACACATTTTGATTTACTTTTATCAGCTTGTGCATCACTTTTTTAAGGCAAAACGCCATTTATTCTAGGCAACGGGTCATTGTCATCCTATAAAAGCAAGAAAAGATATGTTAATAAAATGACATTTGTATCGATGACTTAAGTAGACAAACTAATGTATACATTTAATTGTTAAAGGGATACCTTTTTAAGAGAGCAACTTCTCCTTTTATGACCTTCTTCCTTACATATACCACAAGATACTTCCATTTTTATGCAGCCTATGATTGCCTTGAACAATCCTTGTCTCAGTTGTGTCTCTAATCCTTTTCTTTTTAGGCCTGTCGGGCATCCTTCTAATTGGTGGTGGTAGTAAAGGTTCTTTATGGACATGAGACCATTGTTCTTCTCCACTCAAGGGATTAATTAAGTGGTGATAGGTTTTCATGAAACTTTCTGTTAGGTCACCATGTTTGTAACACAAGCATCAATATAAGAAGTAGAGATGAAGAAGTGATCGGTTGAACAAGTCACAAACACACACACGAATATGAGAAGAGTTTAGGCGTAGGTTTATTAGTGAAATGAACAACCAACTCTCAAATGAGAGTTACAAGACTATTTATAGGGGAAGGGAGCTAGGGCAACATATCTAGTCCCTTCCTTTCCTTATTAGGCTTTGGCATAGGCTCATGGGCTTTCTACATGAGCCTAGCCTTAATTACTAACATAAAAGCCTTAATTAAGCTAACTATTACATACTGATTACAAACACTTGAAATATAATTTAGGAGTGATTCCAACAATCTCCCCATAAGTGTTGGTAATTAATGATTAGAGTGAAAAACGTTGTAGGTTTTGATGTAATAATTGCTTTGACGTCTTCTGACATTCTTCTTTCTTGTGAGAAGAAGTGTCTTGATTCCAACAATCTCCCCAGTGTAGGGATCTTGTTTACTTTGAAGTTTTTCAGCTTTGACGTCTTCATTTTCTTTGTTCTTTGATCTTTGATCCTTGTTCTTTGTGGTGGTAGTGATAGTATGTAGTGGTTATCTCGCATCAGTGCGCTTCGTTGCTCCAAAGTCTCCACGTCCTTCTCCAACATGCTCACACGCTCTTTATCGTTGAATTTCGATCTTGATGTAGTTCTCTTAGTCTTTAAAATTTTTAGATTTTTGACTTTGACGAAGAATCATTCGACTTTGTGTTGCCTTTGAGAGAACTTCAATTAGTGTTGTTGTTGGTATGAGCATGTGAAGAATCGCATGATCATTTCCTCCATGAGCATCCATAAGAAGAAAACATAAAACATGGGTTAGAAATAATCCGGTAGCTAACAAGTTTGAACTTGAGTGTGTTAACAACATAGTGTAAAACACGTCTCTAATTCTCACAAAGGTCGTTCTGAATCGAGTCCCACAAGTGAGATAACGCGATGTGCCGGTACACCTACGATTCAGTGTGGTCGTCGAGGTACACAAGCATCACCCCACGATGTAGACCGTTTGAGACACACTAAGCGTAACCCACAAGGAGTTACCGGTGACATGCCGTCGTTTGTTTGATGTTGACCACGGCAAGAGTTTCCATTCAATCACCGAGGATCACATGTGAACCTCTCATAAATGTTCTCGATGATTGATAAGATCATGTAGGACTCGATAATGTATCACTTGCGTCCTTAATGTTGAAAGACAAGTGATGAAATGTCAAGTGTACCTAAGAGATCTTTTGATGAATCTTGTGGCTCTAGACTCAATAGTGCGCTCTGGTTTTCTGAGCGGAGACTAGGAGAGGTCTCCTTCTTCAATACCGAAGAATCTCTAAGAGAAAGCCGATAGTTTTCGTAGGGTTCCTGTGAGAATGAAACAAGCTTCGTTGAGAGAAACTTGAGTGGCTAAGAAGGTTTAGTGCATCGTCATTGGTTCCATGACGACTTTGATCTTCAATACCGGTGTCATCTAGTGACAACCAAGAGTAAATGAGTTGAACCCGATTATGCGCCTAAGTTGAATAATCGGAGGGCTATTTCTTTTCACCCTTTTCCTTACTTTTCTTTCTAATTCTTCAACTCCTTCTTTCTCCGATTCTCATTTCTCCTTTTTATAATCATACCTAAGGACTTCTAACTTCTAACTATTGGTGGTGTCCTTGGGTAGATCCCTCCGGCTCTGGTGGATCATAGGACGGTTATTCCTAACCTTAGTCACCTTATAACTCCATGACTAACCTAAGTTGCCGTAAACCCTTTTCATGAAAATCTCTCAAAGTGGTTATGAATAAAAGCATTTTGTACCACTGAAAGAGTTTTATATTTTGACAGAAATCTGCACGGTGAGAGAAGAGCGCGCACTTTTGAATTGATCAACTCAAGATAGACAATTCCCTGCTAGACATGGTTACATCACTGACTAGGTCAGCTTGAAGTTGTAAACACTCCTTGGTGAGGAGGTTTGACCCGTCAAGGTTCAGGTCTACAAAGAGTTTCTCAAATGGTACATTCTACTAGGACAAGTCCTTTCATGAGACACGTTTACATTACTAGCGAACTAGCTTGAAATTATTACCGTCCGGACAAGTCTTTTCGAGTTACTAACATTTAAGAGCTCGTCAATTCATTGGTTAAGTCTTTATCACGACGATTCAATAGCAATTCACAACATATTTCTTATCACATAATTTTCTCCTCCTCAAAATGGCATATAAATGTTATTTTGACAAATTTTGAAATTGAATATGTCCATTTCGAGTTTTGTGGGAAGATTGCCACGAAGAACAGGTTTGTGAACAAAGTTTTAAGCAAATACTCCCCCTCAACAAGTGATATTAACTTTTAAGGTTTTGAAAATCATAAGGGGAAATACTTGTTCTTTTGAGCAAAACTTTGAAAAGTGAAAGTTTTGATAAGTTTTACTCAAAAGTAAGAAGCTTTCGCTCCTTTTATAGGATTGTGGCACTGAAGCGTACTACAAGGTCCTTTCATGACAAGTACGGGTTGTACACTGTTATGTGTGCACAAGCCATAGTCAATTATAGATCACACATCCAAATATATAATGAAATAATCAAATCAAGGAGTACCAAGAAGTCCGTCAATAACACCATGAGTTCATGCGGGCGTTGGTAGCCTATTAGAGATATACTTTGACGTCCACCCACGAAACTCTCCAATGTCCTCATCTGATCCCTTCGAAACAACCTTTCATCAATCCTGGTGATGATCTTCTTCACATCCCTCTTGTCCCTAAAATTCCACCTTTCTTTGACCCTATGCCTTCATGAATCTCTTTTAACCGATATGCCAAACCATTACGAACCTTCTTCAGTGTATGATCACAAAACTTGTGAAGCTCCTTGCACGCCATGAAGCAATTTCGGTGAAGTTCACTATGGTAAACTACCCCAAATGGTTTCTTAATGATGGTGTACTGAGCAAGATTGTTTATGTCGGGAAGGTCTAGCTGTGGTTTTGTGAGATTAACATGTTTCTGTTAGGATTCCACGGCAAGTTGAATATCTTCTACACGTTCTTGGATCATGATGCTTCTGATGAATATTAGCAAAGACTTGATTTACTGAAGCTGGATGCTCGTTGAGAAGTGTCGCATTCTTCCTTGTACCTTGGCCAGATACATGTCTTCAATGTCATTGAGCGACAATCTTGGGAAATCCGCTTCAGAAAAATCATATTCCTCTTCGTCTTGACGTTTGACTTTAATTGTGTTAATACAAATAAGCCGTAAAACGTTTATTTATATTTTACGATCTTCTAATGTTTTGTCGACAACAAACGTAAAACCATTTTAACGAAACAAATAAAATACGTAAACTGTTTGAGCCAATAGTTTTCTAACACACTTACGTTTTCACATAAAACACTAAAACAAGTATAAGTGATTTTATGATTTAGTGATACATATGTACAACAACTAGTGTTTACATATTTGGGTAAATATATACTTAAACTAGTATATACTAAAATGGGTACAAACTAACAAATGGTATTGACCCATAACCCATGGTTTTATCCAAACCATTTGACTAGGTACATTGAACTCATGAGATACATTGTATCTAAACCCATGGATCAACCCATAACCAAAATACCCATGGGTAAAGAGGAGCGTCCCACGGATCCCTAGCTTTACGCTAGCCGGATCCCTTGTGGGAGGGATCCGTGGGATCCGGGAACGATAACTTTCTCCTCTATAAATAGTGAGCCATTTCTTCCTTTTGGCTCACCACTTTCACACATACTTTCTCCAAGTATTGTACCTCTCTAACCACCGATCCTAAGGGATCTTTCTATGTAGTTTGTCTTTTGTTTTGTGTGATTCTCTAGGTTCCTCTTAAAGGCGAGATCACCACTTCTTGAAGTCGAGCAAGCTCAAGTCCATGAGTTGCCATGCCGTCATCATCAAGACAACCGAGGTTCTCTTGTTGATAGTTCTTTCTTCCTCCGTAGAGATGTTGTGTTGAAGGCATTAGTGAAAGATGCCGAAAGAGTCAAGACGAAAGCATTAGTGAAAGGTGCTTCACGTCCGTGTCAAAAGCATTAGTGAAGAATGCTAAAGGTGTCAAGACCAAGGAATTAGTGAAAGGTGCCAAGCGTTGTGTCAAAGGCATTAGTGAAGGATGCCTAGGAATCAAATCAAGTGGCATTAGTGAAGAATGCATAGGTCGTATAATCGATGAGGTGCATCGATATACATATAAGTAGTAGTTTATTTCCAAGGATAGTGATATCCTTGATGGTGTTGTATCAAGGAGTGGATCTCTTTGAAATTAGGTGTTGTGTTGTGATGGGTAGTAGCTCCTCTATAGTAATGGAACTAGGTGCTTAGCCTAGTACCTAATAAAGGGTAGGTGACGTTGTGATAGGTGTGGTTCACCTTGGAGTGAAAGAACCAGGTGGTTAGCCTAGCACCGGAAAAAGAGTAGGCGACGTTATGAAGGCTTCTCTGCCATAAGGAGATTGGTGTCGTGTAGTGTTTACGAACTCTCAAGTAGGTGACTCGGGGAGTGGAGTAGGGCAAGGAAGGTGTCCTTGTAGCCGAACCACTATAAATATGTAAGATATAGGATTTCACAAACACACTAAACCATAATTAAAGTGGGGCGTTCAAGTAGTTTAGAGAGAGAAAGTTCTAGAGAGAGAAAGGGAAGAGAGTTGGAAACTATGTGAAACAAAGAAAAATGGTATTGAAGCTCCAACCCTCTACCTTGGGAGGTAGAGGTGATACGCTTACACAGCGCGTTCGGGGTCAAAGGAACTTCCTTTTCGTCGAGCAAGTTTTTCAACACCCTAGGCAGTGAACCTAATCGTTGTAGTGTAGTATTAGGGTAAGCCACGGAATTGATATCGTTCTCTAGGGGAATAGGAATGCTAGTGAGAAGTTACTACGCTAAGGTTGGGGTTGAGGAAGATTATTTTTTATCTTTTTATGTTTTTTTAGAAAAGGAAAAGTACGAATCTCGGGGTTTGGATTTGGGGGTTGGTATTTCTACCGATTACTCTACTATTATCTAATTATCTAAACTAAGGTGGTGGTAGTCTATGTCTAATTATTGTGTGCTCGTATGATAGTTTAAAGATGTGTTTACTTAGGTTTTACTACTCCTTAATTATCTCCTATTGGTGGTTGAATTGTCACGTCCTTATTCCTAGTTGCGTTGTGTGTCTAAAGTTGTAGGTATCGTTTCTCCCTACTCTTTGAAGTTACCAAAGGGTCTCGTCTACAAAACCCACTAGGGATGATAAACTCTAACTCTAAGGCCTCTTTGGATAGTTTAGCTTACAACAACTCAAAGTGCTATAACCTAAGGTTCACAAAGATTAATCAAGCATTAAGTACACAACGAATGACCTATCGCATTACTAGATCATTAATCAACTAAGATAAGAAACAACCAATCAATATTTAATAATTAAGTTTCATATTCCTAAGCAAACACACAAGTAAATTAGCGGGACATGGAGAACATGCAAGCATACACACAAATAATTGAAGACATAATTAAATTAATGAAGTAAACAACTTATCTTGGTGTAAGATAGGGTTTAGAACCCTAAAATACGACCTTGGTTCGGTTTAGGTTTTACTCCAAAAGTTTACCCAAAAGACTACTCTCTAAAACTGAAAAATTCGGATTCTATATATAAGATTACATGTGCGACGGCGTCACCTTATGATTTGTGACGCCGTCGTGTCGCCGTCATTAGGGTTTCGTCTTGGCCAAGTTAATCTTGCGACGGCGTCACCTTATGCTTGTGACGCCGTCCTCTTTAGCTTCGGCGCCGTCTGGATTGAATCTAGGTCATCCGAGTTGCGACGGCCTACTCTTTTAAAGCCCGACGCCGTCCTCCAAAAACTAGCAATTTCTCTTACGTGTCGTCACAAATTCCTCCGACGGCGTCGCAGATTAAGCGATGGCGCCGTCCCCTTGTAATTTAGCGACTTGAGTGTCTCGATTCTTGACTTTGGCCATTTCTTCATATATCCGCCTTTTCGTCCAAATAAGTGTCATTACAGCGGTTTGCCTTCAAGAGACCTAAAAGTGAAAAGGAACGATATTAAGCAATAACGGATACAAAAGTGATCAAATAAGGGCTTAAACGACCCTCAAAAGGTACATTTAAAACCTTATCAAATATCCCTACACTTGGTATTTGCTTATCCTCAAGCAAATGTGCTTTTAACCAATTAATTTATAAGTTAGGGGTCATGAAGCATTGGTTTAAAACAGTCCACAACACATATAAGCCCCGCAAAAGTCATAACAAGCACGGAAATTACATACTAGCACCTCACATGGGGTGTTTGGATACTCACATCTCTCGGGTGTATATGAAGTATAGCAAATTGGAAATGGAAGGTAAACACTCATTAACCGGTCCTAGTACATAGATTACCATAGGCTTGAGAATAGATCAAACCTCCATCGCTTTGGCGTAAGCACCTAGGTCAAAGAGGTCTTTAAAGGGTTGTAACGTTAGGCTTACGGTAGGGAAACAAAGGGTTTGGTGAGATAGGCTATTTAGTGGTGGCAAGTCAAAAAATCTCTATGTTAAATGCATACGAAGAATGGCGTTGCTAAGCCAAGACTCGACACTCTAAACTCTAGATAACTGAAATAAACAAACATAAATTTAAAGATAGATGTAGGATGGTAGCCCGTATTTTTTTTTTTTTTTTTTTTTTTTTTTTTTACTCTATTTTTTCTTTTCTCATTTTCTATTTTTTCGATTTTTTTTTTTTTTTTTCATACACTTTTACTCTACCATCCTCTACGATAACATCAAAATAATAGGGATTTATAGCACATCCCTACACTTGAGTTTTATTACTCTAACACTAATATGACCCGAATTGAAAAGATCAAAACACTTGGAGTACGTTATTACGCAGATAAGGGAATTGGCGTTCCCTTTTAGTCATTTAAAACTTTAACTTTTCCCATGAGTCCCAATCGTCCCAAAGCGTGTACAAAGATATGACTCAACTTAGCAACTCATGCAAATAATTAGATAATTGAACTAAGGGTTTAGGGTGATAACAATAATGCACTAAAATGAGTGCATACAAGGTAGGCTAAAGCGATTTGGGTGTACATTTGGGGTGGGGTGTAAACAATGCTCTTCATTGATATTCGGAAAACCGAAACATCACGAGAACCGCGAAAAGGATAGGCTCGAGGGGTTAACTAGGGTATCGTGTACTAAAGATGAGTACAACGCAAAGGTGTGGGGAATTACTCAACCGATGTGGAAGAAGTAATTATATTACGGTATCAAACAAGGGTTATCCTAATGCCTCTTATCATTTAGTTATTCCTAACTACACAAGTGTAGTCTCACTAGCGATCTCGGAATGCATCACAAAACAAGTTCTAGAATCTAATATACTACCGGTTCACACTCTAAGCATTGAAGATGAATGCTTCAATTCCTACTAATCTAAGGGCGATCCTCACATTTTTGGTGGAATTTAAGTGGTAAAGGGTTTTGTGCTAGTCATATAACTTCCTATCCGTGAGACGCTTTTGTTAAGACTAATGGCCCACTCCTATATATTATGAAAATTTTTAAATTTGGTGCCAAAATTACCCTAACCGACATTTTCTCATGGTTTATTACACAAACACAATTGGACAAAGCAAATAATCAAGGATAAGCATAGATTCAAAGTTCCGTTTTATTTTCCTCCACACTTAAACCGAACATTGTCCCCAATGTTCCCGAAAATATCAAAGTTATGATAAAGAAGGTAATCAAAACGAAAGAAACTAGTACTCCCGATTAGCTCGGTAGGATCCGTGTGTGAAGTAGTGGTTAAATCCTTTCCAAGAAGAATGTATGCGTGAAAAGCTCCTCAATCTTATGTAACTTCTTCTTGATAAACAAAACACACACTTGAAGAAAACAAACGAAACCTTCAAACGTAAAATCGGCGGTAATAATATATAATACTCGATTTAAACTAAGATATAATGCTTGTGGAATGGATGTTTACGAATTTCTAAGAAAATTAAGACACGGAAAATTCCAAAATTTTATAAGTAGCTCGAAAACGAGAAAAAGTAATCGATGTTTTACTCCTCCTTCAGTTGCGCTGGTCGTCAGTTATCCCGACAAAAAGCGGTCTGCGATTTTACGGAAAAATTCGGAAAATTTACATCTTTAGAATCTGGAAAAATTTCACGCAAAACATCCATTATGACTCGATACAAGCATTTGACTCGAACAAACACACATGTATATCTTTTAAATAATTGTAATTCTCATGTTTACGTTTCTTTTGAAAACATGTGTAATCCTCCTACACTTATCCCTTATGTAAAATACCTTTATATGTAATTAAGACGAGGTTAAAGACAAAATAAAGCATTTTACAAATTTAAACATGAGAATTAATAATCAATAAAAGATATCGACACACAAATAAAAAGGAAAAGGAAAAACACATGGGTTGCCTCCCAAGAAGCGCTTGTTTTGTTCGAGTCACGAGCGACTCTACCCTTATTTAACGAGATAAAGGGAAGTTTTCCTACACTTAAGTTTAAGTGCGGGTGATAGTAGCAATACACACCCTTAGGGTGGAAATTTGCTACGTGAGGAGAGGGTGATGGGTGATTTATATGCTCAAAGGAGTGTGCTCCATTCATTATAACCTTACCTAAGTCTATTGGTGTAGCGGGTGAATCAAATCTCCTCCTAAAATGGATCATCTTCTATCAACTTCAAAAGATTCTTAGTTAAGGATCCATCTTGACCTAATAAACCGGTTTAAACCCATAGTGTTTCTTGTTATCAACCATGAATGGGTGATATAAGTGTGTAAGGTCATGGGTTACTCCTATATTAGCTTCCACTCTACATGGCCTAGAATCTACCACCTTTATCAAGCAACTACCGGACTATCTATTTTGATGGGTGGATTGGGGCCTAATTCAATTCCAAGATTCACATCTAAAGACGGAACATTGGGTAAGGTTTTGGTTGAGGCTCCGGTTCATCAAAATTAGGAACTTCCCTAGGACTAAGAGAGAGGTCATGACAACAAGCATCTAAACCTACATTCTCTAGTGGCGTTTGGTCCAAAGGTTCTCTATCAATTGGGGCTCCTATAGTCTCTTCTACTTCTTCCGGGTAAGTTATAGGTGATGTGTGTTCCTCAAGTGATGGTAGGGCTTGTGGGCTTGGAGTTTCCACCTTTTTCTCCATTATATCTAGATCTCCTAAATGTTTGAAATCTATCCCACACATGCAACTAGGTATTTTAGCTTCAACCATCTCACAATCTTGTTTGGGTTTAGGTTTCATGTTCTTAAAAACTAGGTCTTTTTGATCATGATTCCTAAGGTTAGATAAATCCTTCTTATCCATTTCCTCAAGTTGTAACAACTGAAGGTTTATGCATAGGAGGTTTTTCCGAAAAATTCTAAAGATGGTGTCACTAAAAGGAGTTGATCTTGACAACGATCGTTGAATAGAAGCCACACAAACACAAAATATATCAAATCCATCCAATCTTACACCCTTCTTCTTTTGGATATCTCTAAGTTCACTCACAAATTCATTAGAACAATAAAAACCAAACCAACTTGCGAAATTCAATTGTTCCTCATTTGTTAATGATTCAAATGCTACTTCACTTGCCATAGTGACAAATGAAAATGGTTTCTGAACACAAACACAAAGAAGGGGATAGACTACAAGGAAGCTAATAAAAAGAAAAATCTCACTTGATAGGAATCTTGTGAGTAGACCTAAACGAGATATAAATCAAGCCTAAACAATAACTATTCCCGGCGGTGGCGCCAAAACTTGATACGCTTACACGTAGCGTTCGGGGTCAAAGGAACTTCCTTTTAGTCGAGCAAGTTTTTCAACACCCTAGGCGATGAACCTAATCGTTGTAGTGTAGTATTAGGGTAAGCCACGGGAATTGATATCGTTCTCTAGGGGAATAGGAATGCTAGTGAGAAGTTACTACGCTAAGGTTGGGGTTGAGGAAGATTATTTTTTTTATCTTTTTATGTTTTTTTAGAAAAGGAAAAGTACGAATCTCGGGGTTTGGATTTGGGGGTTGGTATTTCTACCGATTACTCTACTATTATCTAATTATCTAAACTAAGGTGGTGGTAGTCTATGTCTAATTATTGTGTGCTCGTATGATAGTTTAAAGATGTGTTTACTTAGGTTTTACTACTCCTTAATTATCTCCTATTGGTGGTTGAATTGTCACGTCCTTATTCCTAGTTGCGTTGTGTGTCTAAAGTTGTAGGGTATGCGTTTCTCCCTACTCTTTGAAGTTACCAAAGGGTCTCGTCTACAAAACCCACTAGGGATGATAAACTCTAACTCTAAGGCCTCTTTGGATAGTTTAGCTTACAACAACTCAAAGTGCTATAACCTAAGGTTCACAAAGATTAATCAAGCATTAAGTACACAACGAATGACCTATCGCATTACTAGATCATTAATCAACTAAGATAAGAAACAACCAATCAATATTTAATAATTAAGTTTCATATTCCTAAGCAAACACACAAGTAAATTAGCGGGACATGGAGAACATGCAAGCATACACACAAATAATTGAAGACATAATTAAATTAATGAAGTAAACAACTTATCTTGGTGTAAGATAGGGTTTAGAACCCTAAAATACGACCTTGGTTCGGTTTAGGTTTTACTCCAAAAGTTTACCCAAAAGACTACTCTAAAAGCGAAAAATTCGGATTCTATATATAAGATTACATGTGCGACGGCGTCACCTTATGATTTGTGGCGCCGTCGTGTCGCCATCATTAGGGTTTCGTCTTGGCTGTTAATCTTGCGACGGCGTCACCTTATGCTTGTGACGCCGTCCTCTTTAGCTTCGACGCCGTCTGGATTGAATCTAGGCCGTCCGAGTTGCGACGGCCTACTCTTTTAAAGCCCGACGCCGTCCTCCAAAAACTAGCAATTTCTCTTACGTGTCGTCACAAATTCCTCCGACGGCGTCATGATTAAGCAGTGGCGCCGTCCCCTTGTAATTTAGCGACTTGAGTGTCTCGATTCTTGACTTTGGCCATTTTCTTCATATATCCGCGCTTTTCGTCCAAATAAGTGTCATTACGACGTTTACCTTCAAGAGACCTAAAAGTGAAAAGGACCTATTAAAGTGATACAAAAGTGATCAAATAAGGGCTTAAGACCCTCAAAAGGTACATATTAAAACCTTATCAAGAGGGTATTTATAGTTTCTTACAAACAAACGCCACCTGATCGGGCATCTGATGGGTAAAGACCGTCCGTCCTCCACGGTGTTACAAGACAAACAACTTAATAATATAACTAGACTACGACTACGAGATTTCTAACGAATACATATACTTGAGGTGACCGTAACATTTTTCTAATTCCTAAAAATCTCCCCAAGGGAGGTCATCAATTTACAATGAATACAAACAGTTATTACATTAGATTGCTCGAGGATTCTTGATTAAGTCCTTTGCTCGATGGCTCGTAGTCTTTGATTCTTCATGTTTTGCATGTTTGGATAATTCAAGTGGAGGTCTTTAAGCGATCCACGTGATGATGAGCTTTGAGCCGATGTTGAGATCATCACCAACATAAATCTTTGACTCTTCCATTGTGGTGTTGGTATTATGTGATGTTGTGACATTTGGACCGCATGCTCACTTTCGGATCATGATGTATTCTCATCGAGTAGCGAAGCCGGCGTGGCGATGGAGTGAAAATATCGAGTCATTGATGCACTAATCATGATTTCTTTCGAGATGAATGTGTTGAGTGAGCATGCGGCTATGGATTGACCGCTTCATTACGATCACCGCAAGCGTTGAGCATACACGCATACAATAGTTAGCAATAAAGTGCGAAAGTGTCTTTGATCACTTCGTTGAATTGAGTACACGCCCACGGTTCCCGTTGATCGATCAAATCTTGCACGTGATCGGTATAATTCGAGGAATCTCCTTGATGGGGTTTCGCAATTGTTCTAGTTGTTCTCAAACCGAACGTCTCAAAGAAGACAACACGGAGTGAGTGAACCAATGAATTGAGATTCAGCGATTGATAAAAGATATTTGAAAAACAATCGTGTATTGCTCAATTGAAATTGCTTTTGCAATATAACGAAGGTTTTAATGAAGATCAATTATCAATCATAAACACCTTTTGATTTGAAATATTAGTACACGGTCGATGTGCTAAAGAAAAGAGTTTTTAAGCACAACGACCGGTTTTCAAAGGTATCCGTCAATCCATAACTGAACCAGATTGAATCAAAAGATTGAATCGCCCATTGTTTCATTCGGTTGTCACATGGTTGATCTATTGAATAGATCTCACATGCCACCTACCAGAGCTTGTTTGATGTTGGCTCTGAAGGCTTTCCATCTTCATTGTGAATATGTTTACATATCGCTCGGATGTTCAGCAATACCACAAGGATAATCGTGGGACTCAAGATATAATCTCTCTTCCACATTATGTGAAACGAGTCTTCATTGAAAGTGTCCTAATGAGATTTATTGATGATCTCGTGGCTCTAGACTCAATTTGTGCATATTTGGTTCCTATTTGGAGACTAGGGAGAGGGTCTCCTTCTTCAATATCAACAATATCTAAGAGAGTCGATAGATAATGTCGGTTCCCGTGAGAATGAAACAAGTCCTTTTAAGAGGAACTTGAGTGGTTTGGGAAGTTGAAGTGCGGTCGTCACCGGGTCCATGACGTCTTGTCTTCAATACCGATGTTACCATGGTAACCATCGGTAGCATATGAATTGAACCGGTTTACGCCCTAAGGTTGAATAAATGGAGGCTATTTCTTTTCACCCTTTTCACATTCAATTCTTTTCATTCTTGAACCCTTCATGCTTACCTAGACTTCATTACTAGAACCTTGTTGGGTTTATTCGATTACTAGCTCGGTCTCGATCGCACTCTTCCCATAACTCACTTTTCTCCTTTTTCATCATACCTAAGGACTCTACACTATCTAGTGGATTGTCCAGGTAGATCCCTCCGATTACGGCGGATCATGGGAACAAATACCTAACCTTATCATCCTTATATCACCATACATAAAATAAAGTTGGTCGGTCTATTTGGTATTGTTCATGATGCGTGCAAAACGATCAAGTCAAAAGACTTAAAAGCAGCTCGGAACACAAATACAATTAAGATCGGAGAATACGAGAGTTCCGGGTCGTTAAGTCCCAGGAGACTCGATGGTGTGTTAAACACAAACTCGGAGGATAGAATGATCACTAAGGATAGTGATCGTAAAGGTTATGATTAGAAATTACACTCTTGATTGATTTGGAATAGAATGGAGTGCAGAATTGGAAGCACAACAACGGATCAAAGAAACGTGGCGTAAGTTTTAAAAACTACTGCAGACGCACAAAATAAAAGTGAAAACTAAGAAATAAAGGCCTAAAAATATAAAAATAACATTTTGGAATCCTAAAAATAAAGGAAAATTATTAGAAAAAGAAAATTATTATTAACACTATTTAATTAATTATTATTAATTAAAAACTATTTTAACTATTTAATAAATACTCTAAAATAAAAGAAAATAGGAAATAAGGCTAGAAAAATAAACTTATGACTTTGAAAAATCTAAAATACTATAAAACTAATTTTAAAACCAAAAATATATTTTTCACACTTTTTATCTAATTATTACTAATTAATAACTATTTAAAATACACTTAAATACTAGAAAATAGAAAATAAACTTGGAAAAATAAAATTTTAACTTTGAAAAATCTAAAATATGATAAAACTAATTTTAAAACAGAAAATATATTTTTAGACTTTTTAATTATTTATTACTAATTATTTATTATTTATTAACTATTTAAAATTATAATAAATACTAAAAGATAGAGAAAATCTAAAACTTTTCTAAAAATCCTTTATGATAACAGAAACCTAAGAAAAGAGAAAAACAAGTTTTGCTTATTAAAAAGTTGAAAAGAAAAATCAAAAGCTAAAAATCTTAAATAAACGCTATCACTATTTTATATTGATGTTTTGTGATTTTATTTTGAAAACTACTTATATACTAATAATATGAAACTTTAATAAAGACAAAAAATTTATTAAACACAAATAAGCAGTTTTGATGAGCTTATGATCCAACAGTGGACAAAATGGCTTATTTGATGGAAATAAGCTCAAACAAGCTTGCAACTTGAAACAAAAGCTCAAAATAGATTTAAACAAGCTTATTAAACAGAAATGAGGCTAAAAGATTCCAAGAAGCACACTGATTAAGCTAAAAATAAGCAATAAGCACTTAGCTATTGAAACAGAAATGGGACAATCTTTAAGCTTAATGCGACCCTAGTAAACAAGCTCCAAAGTAAAAAATAAAACTTGACAACTCAAAAGGACCAGTTGGCTTTCCAAGGAACTAGAGAACAAGAGATTTGGACAAGTAATAAGCAATGCAAGCTTATTAAAATGGAACCAATCTCGTGCACGAGGCGCTTTCACGAGCAAGTACCAAAGAAAAGCTATAAAATAAGCACTCTAAAAGTCGAAAAACCAAGAACTAACATTTTGTATTTTTCTTTACCAACTAGACTACAATACCTCCAAATCTTATAATCTGAATCTCACTAATAAACTCTCGGTGGAATTCCCAAGTTTATTAACGACCTTTTGAAAATTTTGACTTTTGAGAAAAACTAAAAGTTGACCAAAATGGATTTTGATCGGATCTAAAGCAACGATGATGTTATATTAGGGTGATATAAGACTGATTTAAACAAGATTAACCCCTTTTGAACACAAAATCATGATCGCTATGTGAAAAATCCGGCGGTGTTGCATAGATGAGATCCAGTGATTTTGACTTTTGCTA
Source organism: Chrysanthemum lavandulifolium (assembly GCA_022545495.1). NCBI lineage: Eukaryota > Viridiplantae > Streptophyta > Magnoliopsida > Asterales > Asteraceae > Chrysanthemum > Chrysanthemum lavandulifolium. Next base: position 77,749,095 of record CM040240.1, read on the forward strand.
ATGAAGACTTGATTTCTTGGTGAAATTAGTTGTTTAGACTTATCTAGACGAATTCCAACAAAGAAAATGACCAAAGAACTTTTGAATACACTAAACCAAACACCCTTGATGTTGATATTATGAACTTTTTCAAAGCAAATCTCAATTTTAGACCATGAGCTTAATTTCAGACATTGAATTATGATTAAATAGAACTAAATGAGCTTAAACCAGTAGTAATAACAACTTAAAACTGAGACTTGATGATAATACCACTTTAACTGTTGAAACCAAATTTTTGCAAAATATGAAATGAAAAGAACAAGCTATTGATTTAAAGGCCTAAACACACTAAAATATGACAAGTGAACACAAAGAAACAAAATATAAGCTACTTAATCACTATAACGATAAAATGCCAATTTTATCAAAAGCTTACAAATGCTTCCAAGCTTTAAACCGAGAACCAAGACCAAGTAGAACTTCCTATAGAACCTCCATTGTTCACTAACCCAAGGCCATCAAAGATACACCTTGCTCCGACTTTTCTTGAACCTTTCAAGTAATTTTTGATTTTTACTATTTTCTTGGTATTTTGTGATTTTTCTGCTTTTTGAAACTAAACTGAATTTTAGAGTTGCTAAAAGCTTGTTTAAACTTTCTTGGAGCTTAAATGACTTATTCTAGTCCATACAAACAACTGAAAACACCATTTGATTCAATTTGAGATTTTGCATAAATATGAGAAATTTCATAAACTGAAATACACTTTAACACTTGAATTAAAGTTTCACAGAGACTTTCTTATATCAATAGAACTTGAAATACAAAGTTTTTAGATAAAAACATACACTTGAAACTTAAAAATGCTAAAAACGACAATAAAAGCTTAAAATTACACTACACACTTTGATACATTGCTTCTACTGCCCACTTTATAGACTTTTCCACATCTTTGAGGTACTCTGAATCTTTCCCACCACATTTGAGCCATTGGATTGGCTAGAATCATCCTATCCGTCCACCTTGCATTTTGGCGCCAAAAATTCTTCAAAGCAGGTTCTATCAATTAATGGATTTGGTTTAGGATAATTAAAGAATTTTGGAATGTAGAGGAGTTGGAGGGGACATGGAATGGGAGGGGGTTGAAAATGTGGTGAAACCAGGTCTGGTTTTGGGTAAACAGAAGTGGAGGAGAGGGAGCTACAGTAACTGGTTTTGGGCGCGTTTTCCCTTTTTTGACTTTCTTTGACCGGATGGTATTAATAACAAAGGGGTCAAAATGGGTTGGTGGGGTTCAAAAGTGAGTTGTGGGCTGGGTCAAGGTCAAGGTCAAAAGCAGTTGGGCTAAGGGTTGGGCTTGGATATGTATTTGGGTTTAGATAGTTATAAGTGTCCGTTTGGTTTTAGTAATAAACAAGGACCAAAATGTAATTCACCCAAACTTCAAGGATGAAACTTGCAACTTTTCCAAACTTCTCACAAGGACCAATTTTGACAAACATTGATAAAACAAGGGCCCTTTTTGCATAAATTCCATTTTCAAGGTCCAGGACTATTTTGTAATTTTCCAAAGCTTGAGGACCTTTCTTGCCAATTGACCAAAGAATCATTCAAGGACCATTTTGACATTTTAAAATATTTTAAGGACCTTGAATGATAAAATTCCACATTTTGATATTCCGAGGACTAGATTTGACAATTTTCAAAACTTGGGGACTAAAGCGCCAATTTTGCAAACTTGATACATTTTCATCGATTTTGATATTTTGCATTTAAAACACATAAAACACTAATTTGTGATAATTTGATCATTTGATGTGTTTTGATTGTTTCGAGATGTTTTTGCGGTTTAGATTACACAAAATGATGAGTATTTGGAAACTCATCAATCCCCATGTGAGATATTGCTAGTCCCTAGCAATGATTTGAGAAAACTTTGATGGATTTGAAAACTCTTTACCAAAAGCCATCACTTCGGAGTAGCCAATTGTTTTGATTCAAGTAAGAATCTTGGTACAACGATAACCGGATGATTTATTGGCAAATCATAAACCATATAACGGTTTGATGTGTCTTTACGGTAAGCCGTACCATACGGACTAGCCAACTCTTAGATAAATTATCGGGATTATCTTTGGTGGTGAATACCAATTATGGATTTTCCATCGCCTTTACCACAAGCCATAACCTTGCGGGCTAGCTTGACTCATTATCTTTTGAGGATGATGGGAGTGAGGAACCATACAATTTTGGGCCAATTGCAAGCCATATAAGCGGTTTGAGAATCTTTACCAGAGCCGTTTGCTCTGGATTAGCCAATCCTTTTGTCTTCTGTACATGGCGGATGATAACCAAATGAGAAAGTGTAGAACACTTACTCCAAAAAAATTTTGGCCAAAACGGGAATTGGGTAGATAATATATATGAAATTCGTGAGAATTCCCCACACTTAGAAATGAATATTGCCTCAATATTCAATGTACCGTGGTTATGCGAAACAAAGAGCGTGAAAGGGAAATATTACGGCCATTATTTAGAAAGGATTTTTTTTTTTTTTTTTTTTTTTTTTAGAAAGAATGAGAATATACAACGATGTGGAAAACTCCCCACACTAGGGTGGTAGAAAGGGATAAGAAGATGCAATTATGGGTGAAAACCCACATGGTGCATGCTAATGTTTTTGATTACCGAGTCACTAGCTTGACTCGATCCCCGCATTCATTGGTTCATGGGAATGTTTGTAAATCCGGGACAACCACGGGGAATGTCCTCTCCAAAGTAATGTTTAACTCGATGACCATTCACTTTAAAATTAGGACCATCGGGTTGAGATAACTCAAAGGTACCATAAGGATAAACCTTAGCGATAGTGAATGGGCGGACCAACGGGACTTGAGCTTTCCCGAGAAAATCTTCAATGCGGAATTGAAAAGAAGGACTCGATCACCAACGTTGAAAACGCGGTTCTTGATCTTGGAGTCATGAATCTTCTTTGTCTTTGCTTGTAGATTAAAGAGTTCTCGTAAGCTTGATCACGAAGTTCATTTAGTTCATTCATTTGAACTTTTCTATGATCACCTACTGTCAGATATCGAAGTTTGCATGCTTTAAGGCCCAGTATGCCTTGTGCTCTAACTCAATCGGAAGATGACATGCCTTTCCGTATACTAGCTTGTATGGAGTACACCGATTGGTGTTTTGTAAGTGTACGAAAAGCCCGAGTGCGTCATCAAGCTTATCCGACCGGGATGCACGATTTTCGCCTCTTGTCCTTTCAAGAATCCTTTTAATACCACGGTTTGAAACTTCCACCGCCCACTTGTTTGGGGTGGTATGCGAGAGAGGCGGTGGGTAACACCATACTTTGCATGACTCTTTCAAATTGGTCATTACAAAATGTGTACCACGATCACGATTATCGCTCTCGGAGTTCCAAACACAGCAAACAGAGATTTCAAAACTTCACAACAACTCGGGCATCATTGGTGGGTAAGGCTTTTGCTTCAACCCATTTTGACAGATAGTCAATAACCACGAGTATGTACTTGTTACCACGAGAAGATGGAAATGGCCCCATAAAATCAATACCCATATGTCAAATATCTCACAAACTTGAATGGCATTCGTGGCATTTCATTCCTTTGAGATATATTACCATGACGACAAGCGTCACGGTTTTTGACATAATCGTGGGCATCTTTATAGATTGTGGGCCAATAGAACCGGAATCAAACACCTTTTTGGCGGTGTAGTTTGGACTATGATGGCCCCGGTGGGTCCAAAGCATGGCAAGTCGTGAGAATATCAATAGCTTCGTCCATAAACACACCGTCGGATGACTTGATCCGCACAGATTTTGAACAAGAAAGGGTCGTCCCGTAAATAATGTTTAACATCTTTGAAGAATTTGTTCTTTTCTTTGGGTCGACATCCCTTTCACAATGAAGTTACCCGCATGGTAATTTGCAAAGTCGACAAACCATGGGGTGGTAGAATTCCACGAAAAGAAACCGCATTGAGTGTCTCGAGAGGAAATGTTTCATTTATTTCCTTTTCTCGAAAACATCTTGGTGAGGGTTTTCTAATCAGACGATGATCGCAGACTAGATTCTCGGCTCCTTTTTATCACGTATGATGATATCAAATTCTTGGAGGAGGAGAATCCAGCGAAGCAATCTCGGCTTTGCATCTTGTTTTGCAAAGAGATATTTAAGAGCCGAGTGATCCGTATACACTACGCATTTGGTCAAGATAAGATACGGCGAAACTTCTCAAAAGCATACACCACGGCTAATAGCTCTTTTACGTGGTGGTGTAATGAGTTTGAGCCTCGGTCATAGTTTTGCTCGCGTGAGTGAATAGGTGAAAATGTTTATTTCTTCGTTGCCCTAGGACCGCACCGATAGCAAAATCACTTGCATCGCACATGAGCTCAAAGGCAAGTCCCAATCGGAACAACGAGAATGGGTGCTTGATAAGCTTTTTCTTCAATGTTTCAAAAGCTATGATGCACTCGGGTGAGAAGATAAAAGGAGCATCCTTTTCAAGAAGATGGGCCATGGGCAAGCGATTTGGAAAATCTTGAATGAATCTCGATAGAAACCGGCATGACCTAAAAACTCCTAATACCTTTGACGGTGGTAGGATGAGGCAACTTAGCAATGACATCAACCTTTGCTCTATCTACCTCAATCCGTTCTTTGAAATCTTATGGCCAAGGACAATGCCTTCTTTGACCATAAAGTGGCTCTTCTCCCGCTTTAGACAAAGATTGGTGTCTTCACACCTTTGAAGCATTTTATCTAAATGGGAGACATGATTGAAAAGAATCCCCGATGACCGAGAAGTCATCCATAAACACTTCCATTGTTTCCCGATCATGTCGTGGAATATGGCCATCATACATCGTTGGAGCGTGCGGGAGCATTACATAAGCCAAAAGGCATACGTTTGTAGGCAAAAGTTCCGTATGGGCAAGTGAATGTGGTCTTCTCTTGATCCCGTGGATCAATAGGGATCTGAAAGTAACCCGAGAAACCATCAAGGAAGCAATAGTACTCATTCCACGCTAATCTCTCAAGCATCCGGTCCATGAAGGGTGAGGAAAATGGTCTTTACGAGTGGCGTCATTCAACTTACGATAGTCGATGCAAACACGCCATCCCGTAACCAATCGAGTTGGTATTAACTCGTTATCTTCATTTGTGATAACATAATGCCACCCTTTTTCGAACACAATGAATTGGGTGACCCAAGGACTGTCCGAGATCGGGTAAATCAATCCGCATCAAGAAGTTTGATAACCTCTTGTTTGATAACATCATGGATTTTGGATTCACTCGTCTCGATGTTGAGCTCATGGGTTTGAAGTCATCCTCCATCAAGATTTTATGAGTACAAAACTCGGGGTTTATACCTTTGATGTCGGAGAGTTTCCAAGCAATTGCTTGCTTGTGTGACTTCAAGATTTTAATGAGCGACTTTTTCATCTTTACTCAAATCTCGAGCAATAATGACGGGTAACTTATCATCACCCTCAAGGAATGCATACTCGAGATGAGGAGGTAAGTCCTTAAGCTCAACCTCAGGAAATTCTTGATTTTCTCAACCGACTTGACTTCCTTATTATGAAGTTTGACGGGAGGAGAGGAGGAGAAGTATCCAGTTGACAATTTCTCAAGAAGAATATCTCCTCAGTTAATCTCATTTTGATTAATCTCAATCGGATTGAATCACTAGGATGAGGGGTCATGATGGATCACCATTAAGCAACTTCTCAATAAGAAGTATGTCCCCTCAATATCAATTGGGCGTGATCAATTTCCCAAGGTACGAATCACTAGCCAAGTATGCTTCAATCTCATCTAAGATGAAGTCGCTTCCCTCAAACGGAGTGATAGAAGGAGTAGAATTGGCTATGATAGGTCGAGAAGATGTGGTGGAATCCCACTCACGTAATTATGAGAATAACCAAGAACTTCTTGAGAGTACTCGTCGGAAGCAACATCAATGATATCTATTCGGTTAACCGATTCGAATCATAATTTGCGGAGTACCTCGAAGTTTGGTCAAGATTGAAGGTGACGACTTCATTACCAACACGCAATGTGATTTCTGCTCAAATACATCTATGAGAGCACGGCCGTTCTCGTGAATCCTCGACCAACAATGAGAGGAACCCGATGATCGGCATCAAAATCAACAACCACGAAGTCGGTGGAAATGGAACTTTCCTACTTTCAAAACGTCCTCAAGAATGCCAAGAGGACGGGATATGGAACGATCTGCAAGCTCGAGAGTCATGCATGTAGGAGTGAGTTCGGGAAGAGAGTTTCTTCCACACTGAATATGGCATAAGATTAATGCTTGCACCAAGATCTCGCTAGGGCAAAGCATTCAACCATTCTGAGGAATATACATGGTAAGAGAAATTTCCGGGATCTCCAAGCTTTTCAGAAGCTTCTTTAGAATAGCAGAGCAGTTCTCGTTAAGAGGAGTCTTAGCCATTTCAAATGCTTTTCCTTATTGCTTAACATGTGCTTGAGAGTCGATGCGAACTTGGGCATCGAGATGATAGCATCCATAAAGCTTATGTCAAAATGTAACTCTTGGAAAATTTGGAAAAATTTATCCATTTGATGACTAGCTTTCTCATGAGCTTTGCTCATTCAAGCATGATGGGTAAGGAATAGAAGGTTTGGATTCGATTCTCAGCAGAGCTACGGGAGGTTCAAAACAACTCCTTGATTAGATTGGGGTTTCGGACCACTTGAGGTTGGACTACCGAAGGTGGGACGTGTCTTGATGCCATTGGGCTTGAATAATGCACTTTGTCCGTAGTTTCCTTGGTAACTTGACTCATTGGCACCGTGGAGGTGGCATTGGAGTCCTAGGTCCATTGTGTTTGGAGGTTCACTTTCCACTACCTTAGGAAGAGAAGAAGAAGAAGAGTAGTAGGAACAGCGGGTCCAGTATGAAACACCACTTGGTTGTGATCGCCTTGGCATCGCCCCTCGGGTTAGCGATCGTGTTGCTCGGTAAAGTACCGAGCCCGAGGGTCGATCATTTAAAGACTTCTTCGATCGACAATCGACCGACCAACAACCGGTTCATTTCATCTTGGGATTTCATAAACCGCTTGATAACTCATCGATGATGGTCTGGAGGAGTAATGACGGAGGAGCTGGAGGGACAATTTGAGGTCGTATGTTTTGATTATGACCAAAATTCCCTTGATTAGGATTCATATTCCCATGAAATTGATTCCTCGATTGAAATTGTTTTGATGAGGGTTTCCTTGATGATGGAAACCTTGATTGGGTCAGGATAGAAATTACCTTGGTTTTGATAACCTTGGTTCATTCTTGGTTGGTTCGATTCGGTTTGCATGTTGTGATTTGGATTGAAACCGGGTGGTGCACGATTAGTGTTAGCACGGTAGTGTGGTTCATTTTGAGGACGGTATTGATTACCTCCTTGTTGTGAACTACCGACTAAAGCATTGGCCTCAAAAGGACTACCATCGGTGGCGGTACAATTGTAGTAAGCGTGAGGACCACCACAAGTGACACAACTCTCAACTTTCTTCACTTGACATGTGTTGGTGGTGAGTGAAGGAGACTTTCTTCGATTAGCAAGAACCAAAGCTTCGAACAATGTGTGAGCTTATCAATCTTAGCATCGGTGCTAGATGTACTCACGGGGATGAAGAAGAAGAAGGTCCAAAGATTAGACCGATATGTCTTAGCTACGAAAGGACGGACACGAGATTTGTTCTCAATGATCGCAAGGCCTCTTTGGTGGTCTTGCTCAGAAATTACCTCCATGGAGGCATTCAAAGAGTCTTGATTAGCTGATTGAGACCATTGTAGAAAGTATCCATTTGCATTAACTCGGTAAAACCGTGATGCGGACACTTGAAGCAACTCTTTATAACGATCCCATGCCTCCCGAATGATTCATCAAATCTACGAGAAAATTTCATTATCTCATTCTTAAGACTTGTGGTTCGAGATGGAGGATAGAATTCGTTAACGAACTTGGTGACAAGATCTTCCCATGTCTCTATAGAGCGAGGGGTTGTTTCTCGAGCCAATTCCGGGCTTGTCCTCAGAAAATGGGAGCAGAAGAAGCTTGATAGCCCGGATGGGACATTCTTGTACTTGATGGTAGATGCTATCTTGTTAAACCATCGAATGTGTGCATGAGGATCATCCCGCCAAAACCATAGAATGGCTTTGGGTTACTAGATTGAGCAACCCGGTTTGAGCTCGAAAGTGTCGACCACGATGGTCGGAACAACAATGGCATCTCCGTAACCCTCGATGGGTGCTTGGAGAAGCTCATTCATGGGTTTGTCTTCCGCCATTTCGGCGGAGGTGGTGGTGGTAGACGTTCCTCGATCACGGTGAAGGAGCCGAACGTCCTCTACGCTCACGAGGAATGTTTCCAAGTTCGAAAGTGGACTTGTAGAATCGAAGAACGAGTGCGCATGCACTATGTATAAAACCAATTTTCAAAACAAATGAGGCAAAACACAAGTGAACTTAACCAATAATCACGGATGAAATGGCTTCTTTGAAAAAGGTACACCAAATCACAAGTGACACAAAGGCAAGTTTTAAATCGATGTTCGGGAACTTATTAATGGTCGCACCCCGGTTAGGTAGTGCACCGCCTTGGTTTGCGGTGGTTGATTTTATGTATTCAATTAAGTACCACCGAAAAGACGTAGGTTAGATCAATGCGAGATGGGTTTAAAAACTTTTGGACAATATTTTTGTTATCGTCCGTTTAACCAAATCGTATCTCTTCAAGAATCACCTTAAAAGAGAATACAAAATAGAAAACGTTCGATTGTTTTGTTGTTTTATATTTTTTTGGTGTTTTAACACTTTAGGAAAAGTGTTAATGACTTTTTGGTTTTCTTATAACTTTACAAAACTTTTTACAAATGGTGGGTATGTGCAACAATGGATCCGAAATGGCTAAACACACTAAAGCCTCCCGGCGTGGCGCCAAAATTTTGATCTCAGGCAAAGCAGTCAAGTCAAAAGACTTAAAACATTTCGACACAAATACAATTAAGATCGAGAGAATCTGGGATTCCGGGTCGTTAAGTCCCAAGGAGACTCAATGGTGTGTTAAACACAAACTCGGAGGATAGAATGATCACTAAGGATAGTGATCCGTAAAGGTTATGATTAGAAATTACACTCTTGATTGATTTGGAATAGAATGGAGTGCAATTGGAAAGCACAACAACGGATCAAAGAAACGTAAACGTAAGTTTTAAAAACTACGCAGACGCACAAAATAAAAAGTGAAAACTAAGAAATAAAAGGCCTAAAAATATAAAAATAACATTTTTGGAATCCTAAAAATAAAGGAAAATTATTAGAAAAAGAAAATTATTATTAACACTATTTAATTAATTATTATTAATTAAAACTATTTTAACTATTTAATAAATACTCTAAAATAAAAGAAAATAGGAAATAAGGCTAGAAAAATAAACTTATGACTTTGAAAATCTAAAATACTATAAAACTAATTTTAAAACCAAAATATATTTTTCACACTTTTATCTAATTATTACTAATTAATAACTATTTAAAATACACTTAAATACTAGAAAATAGAAAATAAACTTGGAAAAATAAAATTTTAACTTTGAAAATCTAAAATATGATAAAACTAATTTTAAAACAGAAAATATATTTTTAGACTTTTTAATTATTTATTACTAATTATTTATTATTTATTAACTATTTAAAATTATAATAAATACTAAAAAGATAGAGAAAATCTAAAACTTTTCTAAAATCCTTTATGATAACAAACCTAAGAAAAGAGAAAACAAGTTTTGCTTATTAAAAGTTGAAAAGAAAAATCAAAAAGCTAAACAATCTTAAATAAACGCTATCACTATTTTTATATTGATGTTTTGTGATTTTATTTTGAAAACTACTTATATACTAATAATATGAAACTTTAATAAAGACAAAAATTTATAAAACACAAATAAGCGCTTTGATGAGCTTATGATCCAACGGTGGACAAAATGGCTTATTTGATGGAAATAAGCTCAAACAAGCTTGCAACTTGAAACAAAAGCTCAAAATAGATTTAAACAAGCTTATTAAACGAAATGAGGCTAAAAGATTCCAAGAAGCACACCGATTAAGCTAAAAATAAGCAATAAGCACTTAGCTATTGAAGCAAAATGGGACAATCTTTAAGCTTAATGCGACCCTAGTAAACAAGCTCCAAAGTAAAAATAAAACTTGACAACTCAAAAGGACCGGGTTGGCTTTCCAAAGAACTAGAGAACAAGAGATTTGGACAAGTAATAAGCTTAATGCAAGCTTATTAAAATGGAACCAATCTTGTGCAGTGGCACTTTCACGGCGGTACCAAAGAAAAGCTATAAAATAAGCACTCTAAAAATTGAAAAACTAAGAACTAACATTTTTGTATTTTTCTTTACCAACTAGACTACAATACCTCCAAATCTTATAATCTGAATCTCACTAATAAACTCTCAGTGGAATTCCCAAGTTTATTCAAAAACGACCTTTTGAAAATTTTGACTTTTTGAGAAAAACTAAAAGTTGACCAAAATGGATTTTGATCAGATCTAAAGCACTGATGATGTTATATTAGGGTGATATAAGACTGATTTAAACAAGATTAACCCCTTTTGAACACAAAATCATGATCTGCTATGTGAAAAATCCAACAGTGACTGCATAGATGAGATCCAAAGTGATTTTTGACTTTTTGCTAATGAAGACTTGATTTCTTGACTGAAATTAGTTGTTTAGACTTATCTAGACAGAATTCCAACAAAGAAAATGACCAAAGAACTTTTGAATACACTAAACCAAACACCCCTTGATGTTGACTGTTATGAACTTTTTCAAAGCAAATCTCAATTTTAGACCATGAGCTTAATTTCAGACATTGAATTATGATTAAATAGAACTAAATGAGCTTAAACCAATAGTAATAACAACTTAAAAGCGAGACTTGATGATAATACCACTTTAATCGTTGAAACCAAATTTTGCAAAATATGAAATGAAAAGAACAAGCTATTGATTTAAAGGCTAAACACACTAAAATATGACAAGTGAACACAAAGAAACAAAAATATAAGCTACTTAATCACTATAACAGTAAAATGCCAATTTTATCAAAAAGCTTACAAATGCTTCCAAGCTTTAAACTGAGAACCAAGACCAAGTAGAACTTCCTATAGAACCTCCAGAGGTTCACTAACCCAAGGCCATCCAAGATACACCTTGCTCCAGCTTTTCTTGAACCTTTCAAGTAATTTTTGATTTTTTACTATTTTCTTGGTATTTTTGTGATTTTTTCTGTTTTTGAAACTAAACTGAATTTTAGAGTTGCTAAAAGCTTGTTTAAACTTTCTTGGAGCTTAAATGACTTATTCTAGTCCATACAAACAATGAAAACACCATTTGATTCAATTTGAGATTTTGCATAAATATGAGAAATTTCATAAACCGAAATACACTTTAACACTTGAATTAAAGTTTCACGAGACTTTCTTATATCAATAGAACTTGAAATACAAAGTTTTTAGATAAAACATACACTTGAAACTTAAAAATGCTAAAACGACAATAAAAGCTTAAAATTACACTACACACTTTGATACATTGCTTCTACTGCCCACTTTATAGACTTTTCCACATCTTTGAGGTACTCTGAATCTTTCCCACCACATTTGAGCCATTGGATTGGCTAGAATCATCCTATCCGTCCACCTTGCATTTTGGCGCCAAAAATTCTTCAAAGCAGGTTCTATCAATTAATGGATTTGGTTTAGGATAATTAAAGAATTTTGGAATGTAGAGGAGTTGGAGGGGACATGGAATGGGAGGGTTGAAATGTGGTGAAACCAGTCCGTTTTGGGTAAGCAGTGGAGGAGAGGAGCTACGATGAATCGGTTTTGGGCGCGTTTTCCCTTTTTTGACTTTCTTTGACCGGATGGTATTAATAACAAAGGGGTCAAAATGGGTTGCTGGGGTTCAAAAGTGAGTTGTGGACTGGGGTCAAGGGTCAAGGGTCAAAAGCAGTTGGGCTAAGGGTTGGGCTTGGATATGTATTTGGGTTTAGATAGTTATAAGTGTCCGTTTGGTTTTAGTAATAAACAAGGACCAAAAATGTAATTCACCCAAACTTCAAGGACTGAACTTGCAACTTTTCCAAACTTCTCACAAGGACCAATTTTGACAAACATTGATAAAACAAGGGCCCTTTTTTTGCATAAATTCCATTTTCAAAGGTCCAAGGACTATTTTTGTAATTTTCCAAAGCTTGAGGACCTTTCTTGCCAATTGACCAAAGAATCATTCAAGGACCATTTTTGACATTTTAAAATATTTTAAGGACCTTGAATGATAAAATTCCACATTTTGATATTCCAGGGACTAGATTCGACAATTTTCAAAACTTGAGGGACTAAAACTGCCAATTTTGCAAACTTGATACATTTTTCATCTGATTTTGATATTTTTGCATTTAAAACACATAAAACACTAATTTGTGATAATTTGATCATTTTGATGTGTTTTGAATGTTTTCGATGTTTTTGCGCTTTAGATTACACAAAATGATGAGTATTTGGAAACTCATCACTTCATCTCGCCATTGGAACCAATTGAAAACCATTTGAAAATCAATCCAGATACTTGTGATATATTATCAAAGCATTTTGTACCGAAAAGCATTTTTACCTGAATTGTTTTTGATAATTTTAGAAAAAGAGCTCCCCCTGAACATGTGCTTCATATGTTTGAAATCGTTTTAGCACACGGAGGCGAGAGGAAGAATTAACTTCTTCGATTTCCATTTTCAAAAAGATATCAACATCGCTTCCCTAGTCAAATCAAATAGATAAAGCATTTTGGGAAAGGATGAGGTTTTCAAAATTTTGCTCCCCCTCAATATGTGCCTCGAGGTTTGAAAGAGTTTTGCACATACTAGAGGAAAAAGAGCGCACATTGAACTAAAATGATCACGTTTCAAATTTTAGTGGTTTCAGATAGATGCTCCCCTCAACATGTGCATGGAAATTTTGAAATCGTTTGGCACATGTGGGAAGGAGAGCTTGTACATCCTTATAAAACCATTTACCGAGTCATCGCTTTAATCCAATTTAAATCAAAATTCTCCCCGATCACAATTATAAAATCATTTGAGATTTGTGATCTCAGATTTAAATTGATTTTGAAAGCTTTTAAGGAGAATTGTGACTTGATTATGAAAGCGTTTTAAGCGATAAGGATCGGATTTTGAGACTTTAAACTCCATTGATTAAACATGCATGATTGTCTTTTGAAAACAAAATATTAGCAAGCGTTTTAAATCACCGTTATAAACATAATTCCTTTTGATTTTCAACAATAAACCTTGCTCATTTACGTGCCAATTGTTTGAAAATAACCTTTTAATTCGAATAAAATCATTCTCCCCTCAATCAATGACACAAGTTGTTGATTGAGAGATAGAGATTTGATGATTAAAAGCACAAATGATTTACACGAGTAATAAAGTACGAGGTATTTTTCAAAGCAATTTAGTTTTCATTAGATGGCAAATATTTTCGGAAAGAATCATTAGGCGGAAAAATATTTGGAAGGATAACATTTGTCTTTTAGAGGACAAACCTTTGTTTTAAGAATCGAGCATGAGATTTGGAAAATAAGATAAAGCATGGCTCGTTCTTTACTTTAAAACGGTTCTTGCACGAAATGACAATAAACCACCATTTTCTCCGCCTCATTTTTTTTTTTTTTTTGGCAAAACTATGTGCATTCAAGAACATCTAAAACCCGTGACATTCTTTGAATGTCAACACAAAGTCCGTAGATGATATCGAATAAGAAAAAAAACATGACAAAATAACAATATTTTTGGAATTTTCAAGATTTTCTCATTTTATGGATTTTGAGAATTTTATATTTTATATTTTCTTTTACGGGTTTTTCAAATTTTGTATTTTGCTTTTGAATAAATATATACAAGTGATAGATGACTAAAGACCTTTACTCCTCGTCTTCCTCTTGAAGGCGCTTGAGTGTTCGGTTGTAAACTCTTTAGACCAAGACGTGGAAGGATAAACTCAAAACGTTCTCTAGGAAGAGCTTTAGTGAAGATGTTCGCTAATTGGTATTCAGTCCTCACAAAGTAGAGTTCCACCACACCTTTTTCCACTTGTTCCCGATGAAATGATGTCGAATATCGATATGCTTAGCTCTTGAGTCTTGAATGTTGTTGCATGAGAGAGCAATAGCACTTTATTATCACAGATGTAGGAGGATTTTGTTGAATTCAAAGCCATAGTCGTTAATTGAGATCTCATCCATAGGATTTGAGCACAACAGGATGACATGGCTATGTATTCACCTCTGTAGAGGAAATAGAAGTACTCATTTGCTTATTGACGACCAACTCACAAGCTTATCACCCAAAACCGAGCACCTCAAATGTACTTGACGAGTATCTTGACACCGCATGATCTGCATGCATATCTTTCGTTAGTGACATACCGGTGTCCTTCGGGTACCAAAGTCCCATATTAATGGTTCTTTGGAGGTACCGAAAGACCCGTTTAACCGCTTCAAGGTGCTTTTTGGTAGGTGTTAGGAATTAGAAAATTCCATAGTGAAGAGTCGGTCACCCCTAATATTATCTAGCATAAGTTAGCTCGTAGACATATCTTTATTTACGTTATTTAGTAGTTTACTAGTTAGTTTGTAGCGTAGAATAGTATAGTGCAACACCGTGGAGGAAGGACGGGTCTTTACCCACTGTATACCGATCCACGTGCCGATGGGAGGTCGTTATGTACTCAGTAGTATAAATACCCCTTCCATCCATGGAAGGGTGGTGCTTCATTTTCAATCTAACATTTCCTTTGTGTAAACCTCTAGCAAGAACACCCTCTCCCTCTCTCTCTACTAACTCTCTAACTATGCCAAACATGTATTTTGATCATCCAAGACCACCCGAATCATCAAACACAATAATATTTGGATCCTAACAATTGGCATCAGAGCCAGGTTGTGTTGTGTGTGTTGATTCTCGTGGTTTTTCTTCATTGTTCGATGCGGTTTATGTTTGATGTGGTTTGGTACCGGTTATGTTATTTGGTCGATTTTGTGGTTACTTTTGTGGTTCGAATCTTGCTTCAAACTGTGTTTACCATGTTTTAATCTTGAAATCTTTCCTTTTTGTGTGGAAAACAGCTTTGTGTCAATTTTATACTCTAATATGGTCAAAACATAAAAGTCATAAGCTTTATTTATCTTATTACATTGCTTTATTTGAACCACTTTTGTGATATATATCAATGAATCGGTCATACTTTGAGGTCAAAATGGGTCAAAAGGTTGCATCTTTTGATATTTTTACGGGTTATGCATGAATATGGTCGGAAACATCGTAAAAAATAAAATAAAATGGTCAAATAGTGCTGTTTTTCTTGCTAGCGACTTATCAACTGAAAAAAAATAGCGACTTGCCATGAGTCTTTACTCATGGTAGCGACTTGGCAAGTAGCGACTTGGCAAGTAGCGACTTGGCAAGAACTACTTTAACAGAAAAGAAGTAGAAGAATAGACTGTTATCACACGACCACAATACCAAATATCTACATCAAACATCAACTACCATCGTCTAAATTAATACAACATTGACAATATATGTAAATAATCCTCATCAATCTCAGTTCAACTCATCCTTTACCTATACTCTTACAACTAATCAAGGATCTCAGCACTGTGGGTTATTGAATCTCGTATGAGATTTCAAAGATCTATTAAGATCTATACCAACACGTCCTCATTAATCCATATAATCAAATCGAAAATGATTAATGATAGATCTCAAGAACATCCTCATGAGGCGGTTCATAGAACACATAGATCTATAAAGATCTATACACAAAAGAAGAATCATCACAGATCTTTAAAAAATATAAGCTTCTCTTTAATTTTCGAACTTTGTTAAAGAAATTAACAAAACAATGTTGTTTCATTAATCCTTTTGTTCGGATTTTGAAAAGAAAAGTCACGTTTCAATCATCTCATCTAATACAAGATTCATCTATCTACTATGACTCAAGACATCACAAAAAGAAAAACGATCTCAGTTTCTTTGTGGGATAAAGATTACTATATGACCATTTTTCAGATCCATAACACCACAAAGATTAACATCATTGTTCAAAAGAATGTTGTTCATGTCCGAATTTAAAGAAATGATTTTAACAACCTTGTTAAATCATTTCCTTGATTCGTCTTTTATGTTAAACAATCAATACATTGAAATCAATTCAGTATCATACTTAAAACCTACCTTTGAATCCATGGCAGTCACACAACACACTCAAACCATCCCTATGGTGAGTGTTATTGACGTGCATCGTGTTGAGATGGAGGAGCAGACTTGCATATTGAGATTAGGGTTTGAGAGTGGAATCTTATTTTATGCGTTACCTGGTCTTATGGCAGTAATAGGGGCGGACTGATAATGATTGAGTTTATTTTGGATTTGTTCGTGTGAGGTTAATCTCTGATGGTGGCGGACAGAGTTTGTAATGTGTCTTAGGGTTTCTAAACCTTGGAATAAAACGAGATTAGGGTGTATTTTATACTCCAGTTTTTTAGGGTTGGAACCTTGTATGGGCTGATGCTAGTTTTTTTTGTGAACCTTCATATTGCTAAGTGGATCGAGCCCAATGGTGACTAACTGGGCTTTGCTGAAGCGTTTTACATAGAGATAATAGTTCACATGGGCTGAGTTACTATGGAAGGTCTTGATTATTTAGATGGGCCACGAGATTTGTGTTTGTGATTATGAAATGATCGTGCTTGATATTTGGGTTTGCAACCACAAATGATTTCAATAATTATTTGGCATTTGCAAATGATCGTGTATGAGTTATTTGAGTAATCGGATGGGAAAAATGATTTCAATGAACCATGGGATGAATGGAACTAATTTTGGAACGGGTTATGAGATAACTTTTGGACCGAGCTTGAAATTATATGTGATAATATTGAATGAAGGTCGATGGGATTCTCTAATTCGGATCGATTGTATATGATTTGGATTATGTGAGGCGTGTTAAGAGATTTGATGATGACTTTTGATATGCTTGATAAGATTTGTTGAGATTTGGTATGATATTGAGAGTGGTTGTAGTATGCGGTTTGGCACTTTGGTGTATCTATTGTCACGAAAAATATTATGTCACGCTTTAATTGTTATTGGAACAAGGTTGACTAAATTGTTGATTGGGTTCAATATTTCTTATTTGGGATTGAAGTAAGGTTTTTCCGGGCACGTTCGCTTATTTCGTCTTCTTTCTTTCTACCCTTCCACGAAGATGACTTGTTTGGGCGTTTATTGAGGGTGATTAAGACTTGGCTTTTTAATTACGGTTGTGATTCTTCCTCATTTAACCCACAACGTAACTATCACTTCCGTGTCTCACTCGTTTGAGAATGTCAAGAGGTTTTGTACATTGGGTACACCGTTTCTTCTTCACAAGGATTAGTACAAGGTTAAGTAACAAATCGGAAAATTCTACTTCATGATCAAGTTTGGTATATCGGGTTTACTTCTCCATGGGTCATTACAATAGCCGAGCCAGATGCGTGATTGATGTGTTTTCCAAAGTGTTGATTGGATGGTTGATGATGTTGATGATGTTGGATAATGGACCGTTGATGAACCGCATGTTCCCCTAAAGCGGATATTCTACGAAACCAAAGTCGTCATAACATATTCAAGTCGACATTGTTTACGGTTTTGTCTTGATTTTGTAAAATCCGCGAAAGAACCTATTTCTCGGTTTAAATCATAGACTTGTAAAATCCCGTGACAATGGAAACATCCTGGTATTAGTAAAGTGCATTTCGGATCTATCTTACGGTTTATTCTTGGTTTTGTAAAATCCGCGAAAGAAACTATTTCTCGGTTTAAACCATAGAGTTGTAAAATCCGTAATGATGGAACCATCTTGGAGAAGAGAAAGTGTAATTCGGATCTTTTGATGCCGGTGCCACGGTTTCGCTTGAAGAAGGATAAAAGGTGTACTTCATGAATTGGATGTGTGTTTGGATATTCGTCATGGCGGTTTGGTTACTTCAAAGTTTTACGGGGTTATGCTCATTAAACCATGGTCGGGATGAAACCATTATCATAGTTCACTTAAAAAGTCAAAGGAGGCTAGATTTGAGCAGTTCAGAAGATGTGACAACGGCGTTAATTCGGTATTATTTATTTGAGGTTGAAGTGAATTATCACGGGCGAGTGTACTTAGTATCTGAAGGTATCGGGGATGGATGGATGAAGATTCTTCATGATCCTTGTTCGAGCTTATTATCAAAAACGAAGACTTGGAAATCTAGTTATTGTTGAGTGACTTTTACCTTTTCTTTTACCGCTTGGGGAATTGGGCTCTTATCATCTCAAAATAACTATCACTTTAAGGAGTTACGTTGTAGTGCTCGGTGTCACATTCAATTGTGGATTTTCAAGAGGTGATGTCGTCTTATACTTGATGGTTGGTTGGTTGAAGAGTATAGAGTACTTAGAGATTCAATGGAGGATGAAGTCTCGCACCGCTCTTTGTTACATATGTGCAAGTATAACTCACGAGTTCGGGATAGTTTACTCGGGTCAAATTCATCATATTGGGTTTTCTCATCGCTTGTCACGACAAAGAGCCTCTTGAATGATAATGGGTTGATTACGTGTTTTGCCAAGAGATTGAAAAGAGAGATTTATGACGTATGAACACAACGGTTCATGCCTCGTACTCTAAAGAAAAGAAATGTGTGCGTTTAGGTCGCATTATCTTCCAAAGAAGAGAAATTTTCTTATGACGTTTGAATACTTGATTCAAGCCTCGTTCTCAAAAGAAAAGAAAAGTGTGCGATTGATTAAACTTTATCTTCTAAAGAAGAGAAATCTTCTTATTATGACCATTCTCATCAACATGCTTCATACTTTTTCCTGCGCTTGCTTATCAAGTGAACCGGACTACCGATGATTGTTTTCTTATTCCACTTGCTCAACTATAATGACGATGGCGACATCATGTGCTAATTTTGCGGGGAGAAGTGTGAATTGACTACATTTAAAGATAATCACTTGTCTAATCAAGAATGGCATCTTCATATGCAATTCTTGAGGGGAAAGAAGTATGATAATTACGCATGGTTGATCGATATCCGAGAATAAATGGTCAAACGGCTCCAAACATATGTAAGAACCGAGCTTCTTCTTATCGGGTCATCTTTACATGGTGTTTCTTCTAAGAGCCGTTAGTTGACATCTTCACAAGTCGATATGAGTTTATTGACAAAGTACTTACGGTTAATGCTTCACGTGCACATCAACATGATGATTCGAACAACCTTCATTCTTGTTTGATGTGATTGTTTGCTTGGTGTTACCATTTCGTGTGCTCGTCATTGCGGTGATTATGAATTTCCTTGATGAACATCTTTCGTTCTTGTTTGATTGGGAGGATCTTAATTAAGGGATTTGCAAGATGTAAGTTAATTGGGAAGCTTTTGGTGATGTTCTTGTGTTTTGGTGAGTCGAAGATGTTAACTATCTATTCCCCAACCGGACAATCTTGAAGAAGGTCGAGTCTACGATCGGTTCTACATTTTACGCTACATGTTAGAAGACTAAAGACGCGTTGCATTTGATTATCTCAAGACTTCTTCTTAATCGAGCATTTATCAAGCAGTTATCGGTTTAGGGGAGAGCACTAATTGGGGAGAGTGAAATTTGAATTTAATCCCAATTAGACTTGCTCATATTCTTGACAAGTTGATTCCTACAAGATTACAAGTGTTCTTCTCATAAAGATTTCAAGTATTTGGGCTTATAATATGTTCTTGATTCTCAAGTGTCAAAACCAAAGAAGGGGAAGGAGACACGTATCTAAGCGCGAGTAAACTTGGTGAACTTAATACTTCTAAGTAATTGAAGATATCCGGGAAGACAAATGTTATTACAGAGAGAAACTCAAGGTTTAACTCATGGCGAGTAAACTTGATGGACTTAATACTTCTAAGTGATTGAAGTTATCCCGGAAAACAAATGTCATGACCGCAGAGAAACTCAAGGTTTTACTCATCAAAGCGTTTAGTGTTCTTATTCCAACGTCGTGGGGAAGTGATGTAAATGAAAGTTTACGAAGATAAAGAGGTACATTGGTGTGTGATGATCTCGATGTTATCGCAATCATCGGGGAGAAGAATTGTGTACATTGGGGCGCCACCGTCTCACTGAGGGCTTAATCGGTGATTCAAAGATATAATCACTTATTCGGAGTTGACATCCACGAGATAATCGGTGATTCGGCCCGCTTCTTCAATGTTATCGGTTGTTCTCTCTTTGGGGAATGTGTGTACTTGGTCCTTGAGCTTCATACACGGTCATCGGGGAAGAAAGCCATTGTTTACCACAAACATTGGGAGGTGTTTTCTCCCGGGCATGATGTGTATTCGGGAGAGTTCTTGGATATTGGTGTACTTGGGTTCTTGAGCTTCATACACGTTCATCGGGGAAGAAAAATGTGAACATGGGAAGGTGTTCTTCATTCCCTCATGAAGTGTATTCGGAGAGTTCTTGAGCATTAAACTAAGAGACGGACCGCATCATTTCAACTACACGAGGAAGTGTTCTCTTGACACCGTTTGGAATGGATCGTTTGGACTTGATGGTAATGAAATTTGAGAAGAAATTTAAAGAGTGGGATGAAGCGTTCTTGTTCTTCTCTTGGATGATATAACCCGAGCGAAGAACCTAGATTATCGTTCTTAAATGGAGCGGCGGGATTTATGATTATGGTGTGCATCTCATGCACCGGCTAAAACAAGCTTGAAATAGAGCTTGAATCTGCTCATCTTATGGATTTTCGGTTTGGGGAAGCGCAAAGTCTCATTTTCTCAAAGGCTCATGTTCTACATTCTATTCGGAGCCCTTGGAAGCTTTGGTGGTGGATGTTTAAGAGATGACAAATTATATCTTCTACGACGTCTTTGCTCGATATCCTTATCTCGGTACTCGTATCATCATCCTCTTTAACTATATCATCTATTCTATCCTTGTATATATTTATTCCAAAAAAAAAATACAAAATACAAAAATATAAAACCAAAAAACAAAATAGAAAAATATAAAACCAAAATATATATATATAAAATCAACAAAACCCATAAAAATCGGAAAAATTTGAAAAGTTCAAAATATGTTTTTCTCAAGACACGTCTTACGGTATCGATAACATCTACGGTCTTAGAAATGTCATTCAATAATGGCACAGACTTTAGATGAAGTTCGAGCGGGAGGTGTAAATATTCTTTTCAAAACATGTCTAAAATTATGGCTTACGCTTATTTGATCAGTAACCCGAGCTTCAAAATATGGCTTGCGCTTACTTGATCAGTAACGTGCTTAAACCATGGTTTGCTATTATTTCGATAGCAACCGTTTTCAAAGAAGGAAAGTGCTACGCTTAAATGATTTTCACAAAATTCGTGCACTTATCCTAAAAACAATATGAGGAAAGTATGTCGAAGATCTGTTGTTCCTACACAAATGTTTTTCCGTCTAAAATTCTTGAGAAAATATTTGTTGTTTTCTAAAATGGTGGTAAATGAGTTGCTTGTAAATCAATCGGTCTCGAATTTTCGTTAAAATTGAAAACTCGATCAATGACTTGATTGCTTTCAAACTTTTCAAAAATTGAGTCATTGATTGAGGGAGAATGTTTTCAAATCTATATCATCTAACGAGCTTTTCTTAATTATCCTCGTGCTTAATTAAAATGATATTTGCACGTGTCGAAGGACTAGGAATTTAGGATATGATTGTTAGGTTTAGATGATTAGAGTTTGATTAACACATTATTCCCATACATTTATATGATCGATTGATATGTTACATTGACTTTTATTAGTCGATTCTTTGTTTGGGTGATGTCGACCACCATATATCGTATGTGTGTTCACTAACGTATGCGGTATATTGGTTATAAGAATGTTCCCGATCCGGATCCCACAATTAAAGATGATTGGATGCGAAAGGAAAGGGTAACTATTTCTTGGGTTGACAAATGAAGAAACGGAGCTTAATTAGACTTCAATGGAGAGTTGGCATAAATGCAACGTAAGAGGTCTCACCGCATCGATGAGATGATTTTCTTCTAAGTGATTGAAGAAACGGAGCTTAATTTGACCTCGGTTGGCATTCAAAATGCAACGTAAGAAGAAGTCTCACTTGCATCTGCAGACGGTTTTCTTCAAGCCCTACAAGAACAACGGAAGCTTCTCAACCACCTAACGTGTCTTTGTGCAGATACCATTTTAAACAATTTTGAATAATTTGATTAAATTGTTTTGAAAATGGAAAATATTGTTTTGAAAATTAATTGAACTAAATTTTGAAAATCACCGGACTTCTTTTATCAAAACCTAAGTCACTCAATTATTGACTTCACATCATCGATTGAGGGGAGAGTGATTTAAAATATAATATTCAAACAATATTTCTTCATAAATGTTCCGGTTTATACGTTAAAATGTGGTGATCTAAAGATTTAATGTTATGTCATGGTATGATTTTCTTTAAAACTCAAAGATCATCAAAATGAAATTTTTACATTCTTGTTTGATTGTGAAATTGTTTTATTTTACTTAAAGATCTCTTAAAACAATCATACGACACTAACAATCTTTAATGTCTTAAAATGGTCCTTATCATCATTTTCAAAATTAAATCTTGCCACGTCTTTCCCAAAAATCTTTTAAATGATTTAAATCAATTGGGATCACAAATCTCAAAGGTTTGAAATTTTGATCGGGTAGAGATCGTGAGTTAAATCTCTTATCTGTTTTAAATGGAATTGGTTTTAGTCCTTTAAAGGCACTCCTGCTCCATGTGCCAAACGATTCCACACACATGCACATGTTGAGGAGGAGGATTTATCCAAAAAAAAACATGATGAGTATTTAAACCAGCCACATATTCTCCCATATCTTCTAAACCTTATTAAATCACTTGGGATCCAAAATCTCAAAGGGTTTGATATTTTGATCGGGGAAAATTTGTGATTTAATTATGAAATTTGATAAAAGGTGATCGTTTGATTCGGTTATGCAGTTTGCTCTCTCATATGTGCTAAACGCTTTCGTATCTCAAAGCATATATTGAGGGGGAGCATTTTATAAGAAAATAAACTATCGAGGTACAAAAGCTTTTATGTTTTAACATAATGTACCTTGATTGAGTTTTCAAATGGTTTCTTAAATGGCTTTTGTAATCGTGGATGTGCTTCAAAAGAACTCTTGCCTCTATGTGATAAAAATGATTTCAAATATCCTATGCACATATTGAGGGGAGAATGTTACCATGAAAATCAAATGGCTTTTTCAGTATGAAAATTGTGATCAAAGAAAATATTTCAAAGTCCTCTTGCCTCCTTGTGCTAAACAATTTCTAAATCATACGCACATGTTGAGGGAGGTTTTCTAAATGATCAAAACTATTAAGGTACAAAATGCTTTGATCTCGTATCACAAGTACCTTGATTGGTTTTCCAAATGATTTTTCAATTGGTTTCATGAAGGAAAGAACAATACCAAAAGACCGACCAATTTACTTTATGCATGGTGTTATAAGGATGGTTAGGTTAGGTATTTGTTCCCACGATCCGCCGTAATCGGAGGGATCTACCGAGGACAATCCACTAGATAGTGTAGAGTCCTTAGGTATATTGAAAAAAGGAGAAAATGAAAATATGGGAAGAGTGCGGATTGAGACAGAGCTAGTCTTGGAATAAACCCAACAAGGTTCTAGTAATGAAGTCTCGGTAAGCTTGAAGGGGTTGAAGAATGAAAAGAAATGAATGATAAAGGGTGAAAAGAAATAGCCCTCCATCAATTCAACCTTAGGGCGTAAACCGGGTTCAATTCATATGCTCTTGGTGGTTACTAAGGTAACACCGGTATTGAAGACAAGACATCATGGACCCGGTGATGCACTTTGCTAAACTTCCCAAACCACTCAAGTTCCTCTTAAAAGGGCTTGTTTCATTCTCACGGGGAACCTACATAATCTATCGACTTTCTCTTAGAGATTGTTGATATTGAAGAAGGAGACCCTCTCCCTAGTCTCCGACAAAGGAACCAAAAATGCACTATTGAGTCTAGAGCCAAGAGATCATCCACAATATCTCGCTAGGACACTAAATTCTTGAAGACTTGCTTTTTCACACAATGTGGAAAGTAAGTATATATTAAGAGTCCTACGCATTATCCTTGTGGTATTGCCAGAACATCCGAGTGATATGAAAATATTCACGATGAAGATGAAAATCCTTCTAGAGCCAACATCAAACAAGCTCTTGGTGGGTGACATGTGAAATCTTGCAAAAGATCTAGCTTGTGACAACTGGATAGAAACGATGGGGCGATTCATTATTGAATCAACCTTGGTCCAGGAATGGATTTGACGAATACTTTTGGAAAAACCGTTCGATGTGCAAACCTTCTTTTCTCTGCACGTCGAATGTGTACTTATGTTTTCAAATTCAAAAGTATCTCGATTGAAAATACTTTTAGAAAACCGCTCGATGTGCGAATCTCTTCTTTTCGCTAGCACGTCGAATGTGTACTCATTCTCTAATACAAAAGTATTTTGTTTGAAAATTGATCTTTCTCATAAAACCTTCGTTGTATTGCAAAACTCTTTCTTCAAGCAATACGCGATTGTTTTCAAATCATTTTCATCAATCGGTGAATCTCAATTTGTTGGTTCACTCACTCCGTGTTGTCTTCTTTGAGGCGTTCGGTTTGAGAACAGCTAAAACATTGCGAAACCACGTCAAGGAGATTCTTAGGAATCCTACCGATCACGAGGATTTGTCTTGATCAACGGGGAACCGTGGGCGTGTACCTCAATTCAACGAAGTGATCAAAGACACTTTCGCGCGCTTTATTGCTAATCGTCAGATGCGGTACACCCCGACGATTGCGGTGATCGAATTGAGGAGTCAATCCAAAGCCGCATGTTCACGACAACCTCACTTAATTGAAGAAATCATGATCGGTGCATATCTACATAACACGGTTACGATATTTTTATACTATGCTTCGCTATCTGCTGCGCAAATATCATGAACCAATGAAGGCTTCCGCTACTCGATGGAAAGATGTCATGATTCAAAAGTGTGAGCATGTCGGTCCTAAAGTCACAACTTCACATCTTGGCAACACAACTAAGGGTGATCCAGATTTCTTGTGACCGATGATCTCAAAGTAAGCTCGGAGATCATCAAAGATGTGGATCGCTTAAAGGCCTCCACTAAAAGTACAAATCGGTCGGACTTTGAAGAATCGCTACTAAAGCACAAAGATTGTGAAAGTGAAGAATTCAAGTCTGAGCTCATGAACAAAGTCAAGAATAGAATGCTAGGATGCAAATGTAAAATATGGGGTGACCTCCTTACGGGAGATTGTTAGGAATTAGAAAATTCCATAGTGAAGAGTCGGTCACCCTAATATTATCTTGCATAAGTTAGCTCATAGACATATCTTTATTTACGTTATTTAGTAGTTTACTAGTTAGTTTGTAGCGTAGAATAGTATAGTGCAACACCGTGGAGGAAGGACGGGTCTTTACCAATCAGTATACCGATCCACAGCCGATAGGAGGTCGTTATGTACGTAGTATAAATACCCCTTCCATCCATGGAAGGGTGGTGCTTCATTTTCAATCTAACCTTTCTTTTGTGTAAACCTCTAGCAAGAACACCCTCTCCTCTCTCTACTAACTCTCTAACTATGGCAAACATGTATTTTGATCATACAAGACCACCGAATCATCAAACACAATAATATTTGGATCTAACATGAGGCTTAGCACGGTATCTAGCACACATGCATACGTGAGCAGAATATCGGGTCTCTTGGTGTGAGGTACATCGTGGATCCGATCATGCTACGATATTTCGTTTGGTCAACCATGATCCCCGAGTGGTCCTCATCCGCTTTAGTACGCTCAATCATGGGAGTGTCAGCGGGTCACAAGAATCAAATCCAAATTTCTTTAAAATCTCATTTGCATATTTAGATTGATTTATAAAAATGCCTCCGGGACTTTGTGAAATTTGTAATCCCAAGAAAACGACATTTTCCCATCATTGACATTTGAAATTTAGAACCCATTTCATTTGAAAACAGTCACTCATTGGGGTCGGTCGAGGCAAAATGATATCATCAACATAAATTTGAATGTGAATTAAATGTTTGCTCGACTTCTGGTGAACAATGTTGGATCAACTGCTCCTTTTTGAATCCGGTAGATAGAAGAAACTTTGATAGCGTATCATACCATGCCCTTGGAGCTTGCTTTAAACCGTAAAGAGCCTTCTTCAAACGATAAGCGTGAGTAGGATGCTCGGATTCACAAAGCCTTCAGTTGGGCGGAGCGACTTCTTTAAGATCTCCGTTAAGAAACGCCGTCTTTACATCCATCCGATAGACTACCATGTTCTTACTTGCAGATTAGCCAAAAGATTACGATTGCCTCGATACGAGCAATAGGAGCAAATGATTCTTCAAAGTCAATACCTTCCTCCCGACGGTATCCTTTTGCAACCAATCTAGCCTTGTTCTTTAATACATCGCCATGCTCATCAAGCTTCACTTTGAAGATCCACTTTAGAGCAATGATCATAGCACAACTGGAGCGGTACTAATTCCCATACATCAAGTCGATCAAACTCATGAATTTCTTCTTGCATGGCATTGAACCATTGTCTTCATTCAGGCGCTTTGACATCTTTGGTTCGACCTTAGAGAGTACGGAGTTGAAGAAGCACCATAAGGCATCGGTTGCAAGTTGTTTCGTGTGGATCTTTGGACGAGAGGGTTTCCAATGATGTTGTCCAATGGATGATCATGTGTCCATTTCCTAAGGTGTTCATGTGGTTGTTGTTGAGGAACTGAAGTAGCCGAGTCGATATCTCCGATGAAGATGGTTCGATGATGGTTCAGAGCAAACATATTTTCAAATGGAGCATCTTGAGAGTAGCAAAGGATTAACTTCATCATTGATGCGAAATTGATTCCATGATGTACATTCAAGATTGATGATTTGTTGATGAGACAGATTGATCGGCAGCGCTTCTTGACTTAATGATATTGAAACCGAAGGGTTGACTTCATTCACGGGAATAGGCGACCTCTGCTGATGGATTTAACATTTCATCGACATTTGGTTCATAGTGTTCATCGAACATTGGATCAAACAATTTCCTTAAATCATCTTCTGATGGAGGTGCATATGGAGTTACTGGAGAGGAATTTGGTACAAGGGATGAACCAATGGGACTGTTTTGCAGTGCGGGTCCAGTATTGGATTGTCCAGGAACCATTGGACCGGTCAGCTCATCAAACGTAACGTGAATTGTTTCCATGATATTTCGGGTTCTTTTGTTGTAGATTCGGTATCCCTTTTTGTTTGGTGCATACCCTACAAATACTCCAATGTCCGCTTTGGCCTTAAGTTTGCCTAAGTCTTGGCCCTCATTAGTTGGATAACACAGTGCACCAAACACACGAAGGAACGAGAGATTAGGTTTTCATGTGGACAAGTTCATATGGAGTTTTTCCATGAACAAAGGTGAATCGTGATCGATTTTATGTGTAGCATGCGGTGGCAATGGCTTCACCCCGAGAAACATTGGAACCTTTGATTAGATCAAGATTGTTCTAGCGGCTTCCACAAGAGTTCGATTTAGTCTTTCAACTACACCGCTCATTAAGGAGTTCGTGGAACACTTC
Source organism: Chrysanthemum lavandulifolium (assembly GCA_022545495.1). Lineage (NCBI taxonomy): Eukaryota > Viridiplantae > Streptophyta > Magnoliopsida > Asterales > Asteraceae > Chrysanthemum > Chrysanthemum lavandulifolium. The sequence goes on from CM040240.1 coordinate 77,776,988, forward strand.
TTTGATGACCGATTCCAACACTTTCATAAAATTCACTAAGTTGTTTGTTAACAAACTCGGTTCCATTGTCTGCTTGAGATGATTCTAACAGTTTTGTTAAGTCGAACTGCACTGTTTGATGAGTTTGATGATGATATCCGGAGTTTCATCCTTTGTCCTTAAGAATTTGACCGGTGAATCTAGAGTAATCATCAACCACAACTAACACATATTTCTTCCCAAAGATATTCTCAGACTCTCATTGGTCCACATAAATCCATGTGAATTGTATGAAGAACTTCTGTAATTGAGTTTGTAGGTTTGGGTTTATGGGCATACTTCTTGCTTTTTCCCAATTGGCATGCTGAACAAAGATGATCCTTTTCATACTTTAGTCTAGGTAAACCTACGACTAAGTCCTTTCTGGAGAGATCATTGATGGTGCCGAAGTTCAAGTGATTGAGACGATGTTAGGAATTAGAAAATTCCATAGTGAAGAGTCGGTCACCCCAAATGTTATCTAGCTTAAGTTAGCTCGTAGACTTGTCGTTAGTTACGTTATTTAGTATTTTATTTACTAGTTTGTAGCGTAGTATAGTGTAGTGCAACACCGTGGAGGAAGGACGGTCTTTGCCCATCGTATGTCCGATCCACAGGCCGATAGGAGGTCGTGTAGTGCAGAACTATAAATACCCCTTCCATCCATGGAAGGTGGTGCTTCTCATTCAATCTAATATTCCCTTTGTGTAAACCTCTAGCAAGAACACCCTCTCTCTCTACTAACTCTCTAACTATGGCAAACATGTATTTTGATCATCCAAGACCACCGAATCATCAACACAATAAATATATCGATCCTACAATTGGTATCGAGCCGTGTTATTGTGTTTCTTTGATTTGTGGTTTTACCTTGATTATTGTGGTTTATTGATTTATGTTGGTGGAAATATTGTTCTAAAATATGTTTTATCACTTTTGGTCGAATGTTACCGCTTTTAAACAAGTTTTTTGGTCAATAAGTTACATATGTTTTTGTGTCAAAGTCCAATGGTCCTTACAAAAGTTACATCAGTTTTTGTGTCTATGTCCTTACAAAAGTCCAGCAGTCTTGTAACTAATATCTTTTGTGGCTTTGTACCAAAACTGATAAGATAAGTGGTCATCTGGTTATTATAGAGGTCTAAATGAGTCAAAAGGTTGCAACTTTATGATAAGTTTTTTGGGTAACTATGAATTTGGTCGGAATCTTGGTCGGAAAAAATGCCGGAAAATAAAATGGTCAAATGTTCTTCTTAGCGAGTTGGTGTGCATTTTGAATGCAACACGTCACTTTGTCATTCTAACTAGCGACTTGTAAGTCATAGCGATTTGTGTTTCATATAGCGACTTGGTTATTTGACTTTTGAGTTAAATAAATGACATAGCAACTTGTCATGGTACTGATTTAGCGACTTGTGCACTTAAAGCTTATTTGACTATTGAGTCAAATAAAGTCAATAGCGACTTGACATAACTCGCTAGCGACTTGGTACAAACCTTTACCCTAGCGACTTAGACCTAACGACTTGTTGTTTAACTGGTCATAGCGAGTTGTCAAAAGCAAAATTGGTAGCAACTTGACTCAATGATTTTGGCTAGCGACTTGCAACAGAAAGAGATGAAGAATGAATGGACTCTCGACCACAATAACCTATTCCAAAACAACAACTCAACCTCAACATACTAAATACCATCTATACCAATTAACTCTCGACTTCAGGTTATTTAATAACCATCATCAATCCAACTTTCAAAAACCAATCAAGAATTAAAATGTTGAACATTAATGCCATACCAATTCCACAACATCTCATCTATCCTTGTCCCACATCTATAATAACCCAACCCTTCACAAAAGTCACTTCAACAAAGACTAAATGAAAAATAAAATCATAATCTCGATTCATCTCGTGCATATTCGATTTACATCAAACCAGATAGGTCCACACGAAAATATCATCACCGATCCGAAATATAGAAGCATAACTTCATTTTTTATCCGAACAAAGCGAGAAGAAAATTAACAAGGATATTATTCTCTTATCTTGGTTCGTTCATAAACAAAGATAAATTAAAACCTACCGTGACTCCATTGAGAACGAATCAAGAAGTCTATCAAATGAAGTTCAAGCCATCCACAGTGGCAAATCATTATCATTCGTACCATTCACCGTGGCGTTGAGGACGAACTCAAGCCAACCACATGGCGAGTTCATGATTAGAATGGGGCGTATTGATTCTTGAGAATGATTTTAACTTGGATGTTGGAAGAACTAATTGATGGAGGCGATTTTGTTCATAATCGTTATAATTTGAGCTTGAGTTGCTATTTGTGTGTGAATGATGTGATACAGGGAAGGAGGCGTGGTATTTTGGGTGAGAAAGTTTGGGGATTTGATAAGGTAATTAGGAGAGTATTTTTGTGAGGGAGGCGAAGTTTTTCCCGATATTGTGATTAAGGTTTCAAAATTTTAGGGAGAAGTGTGTGTTGTGCATTTTATAACCCCTAAAGATTAGGGTTGGACTAATTTGGATTGGGCTGCTTGTGAATATTGTTAATGGGCCGAGTGAATCATGAGTTATGTGATTTATGGGTCGTTTGGGAATTAGCTTGAACGAATGCATTGGTTATTTTATTTAGACATGGACCGAAATGCTTCATCTTTGTTATTTGACTAATATGGATATTGTAGCTTCTAACTCATTAAAGTTGTTATCCTAAGTTGTTTTTGAATAATGGTACTTTGGTCGGATTAAACTTTCACGGAGAATTCGCATTCACGACTTGGTACGTTCCTTGGATAATCTTGTGTGGTACAACCGTGCTCGTTCATGGCCATAACGTTCTGAGAACGCATGTTCATTGGCGGATATTTTATGATCATAGTTGGATCAGATTCATGTTTCTCATGGGCCCGAGCGAAAAGAGTTATTCTAATGAGCCAACAATAATGATGGGCTGATGGACGTCTCAAGAATTGGATTTTTTAAGAGAGTTGGATAATATGAGACACTTCTTATTTGATGATGATGCGTTGTGATGATGAGATTTGAGTTATGCGAGTTGTGATTTGATATTGAGGTTTGTTGTGTTGTGCGGGTTGATACCTTGGTTTATACATTTTCACGGAGGTTATTGTGTCATGGCTTGAATTGATGATTATACAACGTTGACTACGGGGATGTTTGTACGGTATTTCTTACTTGGGTTTGAAGTGAAGTCTTTCGGCGCTTTACTTATTTCGCCTTCTTTCTTTCTACCATTCCGCGAAGATGACTTGTTTGGGCTTTTATAGAGTGTGATAAATACTTGGCTATTTAGTTACGCTTGTGATTCTTTCTCGCTTAACAACGTTGTTATCACTTGGTGTCTCACTCTTTTGAGAATGTCAAGAGGTTTTGTACATTGGGTACACCGCTTTCTTCTTCACAAGAATTAGTACAAGGTTAAGTAACAAATGGGAAATTCTACTTCATGATCAAGTTTGGTATATCGGGTTTACTTCTCCATGTGGTCATTACAATAGCCGATGATTGCGTGATTGATGTGTTTTCCAAAGTGTTGATTGGATGGTTGATGATGTTGGATTATGAACCGTTGATGAACCGCAACATGTTTCCCTAAAATGATATTCACCGAAACCAAAGTTGTCATAACACATTCAATCGACATTGTTTACGGTTTTGTCTTGATTTTGTAAAATCCGCGAAAGAATCTATTTCTCGGTTTAAATCATAGACTTGTAAAATCCCGTGACAATGGAAACATCCTGGTAATAGTAAAGTGCATTTCCGGATCTATCTTACGGTTTATTCTTGATCTTGTAAAATCCCGCGAAAGAAACTATTTCTCGGTTTAGACCATATAATTATAAAATCCCGTGATGATGGAACCATCCTGGAGAGAGGAAAGTGTATTTCTGGATCTTATCTGATGCTGGTGCTACGGTTTCTGCTTCAAAGAAGGGATAAAAGGGTATACTTCATGAATTGGATGTATGTTTGGATATTCGTCATGGCAGTATGGTTATTACTTGGTTTTACGGGGATATGTGCACTTAACCATGGTCGGGATGAAACCATTATCAGAGTTCACTTAAAACGTAAAAGGAGGCTAGAGTTGAGTTTTTAATCAGAAGATGTGTCAACGGAGTTAATTCACTATTATTTATTTGAGGTTGAAGTGAAATATCACGGGCGAGTGTACTTAGTATCTGAAGATATCGGGGATGGTTGGATGAAGATTCTTCGAGATCCTTGTTCGAGCTTTTTTTTCAAAAAACGAAGACTTGGAAATCTAGTTATTTTTGGGAGTCTTTTCCTTTTACCACGTGGGGGAATTGGACTCTGTTTACCACAAAAATAACTATCACTTTAAGGAGTTACGTTGTAGTGCTCAAAGGTCACATTCAATTGTGGATTTTCAAGAGGTAATGTACGCCTTATACTTGATGGTTGGTTGGTTGAAGAGTATAGAGTACATAGAGAGTACTTAGAGATGCTAATGGAAATCGACACCGCTTTTGTTACATATGTGCAAGTTTAAGTTACGAGTTCGGGTAGTTTACTTGTGGTCAAATTCATCATATTGGGTTTTCTCCATCACCGTCATGACAAAGAGCCTACTAAATGATAATGGGATGATTACATGTTTTGCTAAGAGATGATGAAAAGAGAGATTATGACGTATGAACACAACAGTTCATGCCTCGTACTCTAAAGAAAAGAAAAGTGTACGTTTCAAGCGCTTTATCTTCAAAGAAGAGAAATCTTCTTATGACGTATGAACACAACAGCTCATGCCTCGTACTCTATAGAAAAGAAAAGTGTACCTTTCAAGGTGCTTTATCTTCCAAGAAGAGAAATCTTCTCTATTATGACCATTCTCATCAACATGCTTCATACTTTTCCATGCGCTTGGTCATCAAGTGAATCGGCTCTCATTGATTATTTTCGATTCCACTTTCTCAACTATAATGACGATGGCGACATCCTGTGCTAATTTTGCGAGGGAGAAGTGTGAATAGACTACATTTGGATAATGTTCTCTTGTTTAATCAAGAATGGCATCTCGTATGCAATTCTTGAGGGGGAGAAGAAGTGTGAATTTTTTGCATTGTTGATTGATATTTGAGAATATAAATGATCATACGGCTCTAAACTCATGTAAGAACCGAGCTTATTCTTATCGGGTCATCTTCACATGGAGTTTTTTTCTCTTCTAAGAGCCGTTGGTTGACATCTTCACCTGATTGATGAGTTTATCGACAAAGTGCTTCCGGTTAATGCTTCACGATACATCAACATGATGATTCGAATAATCTCTGTTTGATGTGATTGGTAGTTTGGTGTTACCATCTTGTGTGTTCGTTGTGGCTCGATTGTCGATTTCCTTGATGAACATCTTTCGTTCTTGTTTGATTGGGAGGGATTTTAGTTAAGGGATTTGCAAGATGTAAGTTAATTGGGATTTTGTTTGGTGGGATGCTTTTTGGTGTGAGTTGAAGATGTTAATTATCTATTCCCAACTGGACAATCTTGAAGAAGGTCGAGTCTACATCATTCTACATTTCTTGCTATATGTTAGAAGACCAAAGACGAGTTGCATCTAATGATATAAAGACTTCTTCTTAATCTGGCATTTATCAAAAAGATTGTCGGTTTAGGGAGAGCACTAATTGGGGAATGTGATATGTCAAATTTAATCCCCAATTAGACTTGCTCACATTATTCAAAGATGTTGATTCTCACAAAGACTTCAAGCGATCTTCTCAACAAATTTAAAGTATTTGGGCATTCAAAGAGTTGCCGATTCAAGTATCAAAACCGAGAGGGGAAGGAGTCAAGCATCTAAACGCGAGTAAACTTGATGTACTTAATACTTCTAAGAAATTGAAGATATCCAGGAAGACAAATGTTATTATCAGAGAAACTCAAGGTTTGACTCATGGCGAGTAAACTTGATGTACTTAATTCTTCTAAGTGATTGAAGATATCCCGGAAAACAAATGTCATGACCGCAGAGAAACTCAAGGTTTTACTCATCAAGGCGTTTAGTGTTAGTATTTCAACTACGTGGGGAAGTGATGTTAGAGAAAGTTTCAAGATAAAAGAGGTACACTAGTGTGTGGTGATTTCGATGGTATCGCAATGATCGGGAGAGAGAGTGTGTACATTGGGGAGCTCACTTGTTTCACTTGAGGGCTTAATCGCTGATTCGTAGATATAATCACTTATTCCGAGTTGACATCCGCAGAGATTGTCATCCGCAGAGATAATCGATGACTTGGCCCGCTTCTTCAATGTTATCGCTTATTCCTTCCTTGGGTATTGGTATACTTCGGATACTTGAGCTTCATACACGATCATCGTGGAAGAAAATGTGAACATGGGAGGTGTTTTCATTCCCTCATGATGTGTATTCGGAGAGCTCTTGGGTATTGGTGTACTTCGGGTTCTTGAGCTTCATACACGATCATCTGGGAAGAAAATGGGAACATGGGAAGGTGTTTTCATTCCCTCATGATGTGTGTTCGGAGAGTTCTTGAGCATTATTCTAAGAGACGATCGCATCATTTCAACTACTCGGGAAGTGGTTTCTTGACACCTTTTGGAATGGATTGCTTGAGACTTCATGGTTATGAAATTTGAGAAGATTATTCATGAGTGGGATGATACGTTGTTATTCTTGTTGATGATATAACCTCGATTATCGTTCTTAAATGGAGCAATGGATTTATGATAATGGTGTGCTTCTTTGTGCACTGGCTAAGGAAAGCTTGAAATAGAGCTTCAAATCTGCTCATCTAAAGGTTTTCGGTTTGGGGAAGCTACGAGTCTCTCTTCGATGGTTCAATTTCTCTCAATTCAGAGCCTCGAAAGCTTTGGTGGTGGATGTTTAAGAGATGATGACTTCTATCTTGTACAACGGGTCGCTCGATATCCTTATCTCGGTACTCGTATCATCATCCTCTTTACTATATCATCTACTCTATCATTGTAAATATTTATCAAAACCAAATACAAAAATATAAAACCAAAAAAAAAATAGAAAAATATAAAACCAAGAAAAATAAAATAGAAAAATATAAAACCAACAAAATCCCATAAAAATCGTAAAATTTGAAAATACCAAAATATTGTTTTCCCATGACATGTCTTCGGTATCGATAACATCTACGGTCTTAGAAATGTCATTCAATAATGGCACGGGACCATAAATGAAGTTCGAGCAGAGGTGTAAATATTCTTTTCAAAACATGTCTCAAAAACTATGGCTTACGCTATTTCAGATCAGAACCGGGTTTCAAATGATGGCTTGCGCTTATTTCGATCACTAAACCATGGTTTGCTATTATTTTAGATAGCAACCCGTTCTTCAAGAAAGGAAAGTGATGCGCTAAACCAATTTTCAAATATTTCGTGCACTTATCCTAAAAACAAAATGAGGAAAGTATGTCGAAGGATCTGTTGCTTCCTACACAAATGTTTTTCCGTCTAAAATTCTTCGAAAAATATTTGGTGTTTTCAAAAAATGGTGGAAAATGAGTTGCTTAAAACAATCGATTCGTAGTCTTTATAAAATTTGGAAACTCAATCAATGACTTCAGCACTTTTAAAATCTTTTATAAAATGAGTTATTGGTTGAGGGGGAGAATGTTTTCAAATCTATATCTTCTAACGAGCTTTCTTAATTATCCTAATATGCTTAATTAAAAATGATGTTAACCTATGTTGAAGGACTAGGTGCCTAGGATATGATTGCTAGGATTAGATGATTAGAGTTTGATGAACACATTATTCCCATACATTTAAATGATCTGATTGATATGTTGCATTGACTCTTATTAGTCGATTGCTGTTTGGGTGATGTCGACCACCATATATCGGTATGTGTGTTCACTAACGTATGCAGGTATATTGGTTATAAGAATGTTCCCGATCCGGATCCCACAATTGAAGATGATTGGATGCCGAAAGGAAAGGGTAACTATATCTTGGGTTGACAAATGAAGAAACGGAGCTTAATTGGACTTCTATGGAGAGTTGGGATAAATGCAACGTAAGAGGTCTCACCGCATCGCCAGATGGTTTTCTTCTAAGTGATTGAAGAAACGAGCTTAATTTGACCTCGCTTGGCATTCAAAATGCAACGTAGAAGAAGTCTCACCGCATCGCAGACGGTTTTTCTTCCAAACCCTACAAAGAACAACAATGAAGCTTCTCAACCACCTAACGTATCTTTGTGCAGATAACATTTTAAACAATTTTGAATAATTTGATTAAATTGTTTTGAAAATGGAAAATATTGTTTTGAAAATATATTGACTAATTTTTGAAAATCACCGGACCTCATGTTATCAAAACCTAAGTCACTCAATTATTGACTTCGTCATCGATTGAGGGGAGTGTGATTTAAAAATAATATTTTCAAACAATATTCATTCACAAAAGTTCCGGTTATGCGTTAAAATGTGGTGATCTAAAGATTTAATGTTATGTCATGGCATGATTTTCTTTAAAACTCAAAGATCTTCAAAATGAAATTTTTTCGTTTTGTTTGATTGTGAAATTATTTTATTTTACTAAAAGATCTCTTAAAACAATCATACCGACACTAACAATCTTTAATGTCTTAAAATGGTCCTTATCTCGTCATTTTCAAAATCAAATCTTGCCACGCCTTTCCCCATAAATTTTCTAAATGATTTAAATCTTTTGGGATCACAAATCTCAAATGGTTTGAAATTTTGATCGGGGAGAGATCGTGATTTAAATCTCAAATGTGTTTAATTGGAATTGCTTTTAGTCCTTCAAAGGCACTCCGCTCCATGTGCCAAACGATTTCAATATACATAATGCACATGTTGAGGAGGAGCATTTATCCAAAACAAGATGAGTATTTAAATCGGCCACATTTTCTCCCATGTTTTCTAAACCTTATTAATCACTTGGGATCCAAAATCTCAAAGGGTTTGATATTTTGATCGGGGAGAATTTGTGATTTAATAATGAAATTTGATAAAAGGTGATCGTTTGATTCAATTGTGCAGTCGCTTCTCTCATATGTGCTAAACGCTTTCGTATCTTGAAGCATATATTGAGGGGAGCATTTTAAAAGAAAATAAACTATCGAGGTACAAAAGCTTTTATGTTTTAACATAATGTACCTTGATTAAGTTTTAAATGGTTTCTTAAATGGCTTTTGTAATCGTGGATGTGCTTCAAAAGAACTCTTGCCTCTATGTGATAAAAATGATTTCAAATATCCTATGCACATATTGAGGGGGAGAATTTACCAAAGAAAATCAAATGGCTTTTTCGTATGAAAATTGTGATCAAATAAAATATTTCAAAGTCCTCTTGCCTCCTTGTGCTAAACAATTTCTAAATCATACGCACATGTTGAGGGAGAGGTTTTCTAAATGATCAAAACTATTAGGGTACAAAATGCTTTGATCTCGTATCACAGGTACCTTGATTGGTTTTTCAAATGATTTTTCAATTGGTTTCATGAAGGAAAGAACAATACCAAAAGACCGACCAATTTATTTTATGCATGGAGTTATAAGGATGGTTAGGTTAGGTATTTGTTCCCACGATCCGCCGTAACCGGAGGGATCTTCCAGGACAATCCACTAGATAGTGTAGAGTCCTTAGGAATATTGAAAAAAAGGAGATAAATGAGAAATGGGAAGAGTGCGGATCGAGACAGAGCTAGTAATCGAATAAACCCAACAAAGTTCTAGTTATGAAGTCTCGGTAAGCACTAAAGAGGTTGAAGAATGAAAATGAATTGAATGTGAAAAGGGTGAAAAGAAATAGCCTCCAATAATTCAACCTTAGGGCGTAAACGGGTTCAATACATTTGCTACGGTGGTTACTAAGGTAACACTGGTATTGAAGACAAGACGTCATGGACCCAAAGGACGACCGCACTAAACTTCCCAAGCTACTCAAGTTCCTCTTAAAAGGGCTTGTTTCATTCTCACGGGAACCGACATTATCTATCGACTTTCTCTTAGAGATTGTTGATATTGAAGAAGGAGACCCTCTCCTTGTCTCCGAGATAGGAAACCAAATGTGCACTATTGAGTCTAGAGCCAAGAGATCATCCACATTATCTCATTAGGACACAAAATTCATGTAGACTTCTTTTTTCACACAATGTGGAAAGTAAGTATATATTAAGAGTCCCACGATTATCCTTGTGGTATTGCCGTAACATCCGAGTGATATGAAAATATTCACAATTAAGATGGAAATCCTTCTAGAGCCAACATCTAACAAGCTCTTGGTGGGTGACATGTGAGATCTTGCAAAGATCAAGCTTGTGACAACTGGATAGAAACAATGGGGCGATTCAATCTTGAATCAATCTTGGTCCAGGAAAAGGATTGACGGATACCTTGAAAAACCGGTCATTGTGCTTAAAAGTTCTTTTCTATAGCACATCGACTGTGTATTAATGTTTCAAAATTAAAGGATATTTATGATTGATAATTGATTTTCCATAAAACCTTCGTTGTATTGCAAAAAACCCTTTATCTTAAGCAATACACGACTGCTTTTCAAATCATTTTCATCAATCAGTGAATCTCAATTCGCTGGTTCACTCACTCCGTGTTGTCTTCTTTGAGACGTTCCGGTTTGAGAACGGCTAGAACAACGCGAAACCCCATCAAGGAGATTCCTCGAATTATACCGATCACAGGCAAGATTTGTATCGATCAACGGGAACCGTGGGCGTGTACCTCAATTCGACAAAAGTGATCAAAGATACTTTCGTGTGTTTTATTGCTAATCGTTGTTTGCGGTACATTTGAACGGTTGCAAACCGATCGAATTGAGCGAGTCAATTTAAAGCCGCATGCTCACAAAGATCCACACTTAAATTGAAGAAATCATGACGGTGCATATCTACAAAACCCGGCTCGATATTTTTATACTATGTCTCGCTACATCGCAAATCTCATGAACCAAGAAAGCTTCACACTCGATGGAAAGTTGTCATGATTCAAAAGTGTGAGCATGTCGGTCCGAAAGTCACAACTTCACATGATGGCAACACAACAAAGGGTGATCCAGAGATTTATCGTGGTTGATGATCTCAAAGAAAGCTCAAGATCATTAAAGATGTGGATCGCTTAAAGGCCTCCACTAAAAGTACAAATCAATGTGGACTTTGAAGAATCGCTACAAAAGTACAAAGATTGTGGAATTGAAGAATTGAAGTCTACGAGCTCAAGAACAAAGATAAAATAGAATGCTAAGATTCAAAATGTAAAACATGGGGTGACCTCCCTTAGGGGGAGATTGTTAGGAATTAGAAAATTCCATAGTGAAGAGTCGGTCACCCCAAATGTTATCTAGCTTAAGTTAGCTCGTAGACTTGTCGTTAGTTACGTTATTTAGTAGTTTATTTACTAGTTTGTAGCGTAGTATAGTGTAGTGCAACACCGTGGAGGAAGGACGGGTCTTTACCCACTGTATGCCTGATCCACAGGCCGATAGGAGGTTGTGTAGTCTCAGTAATTATAAATACCCTTCCATCCATGGAAGGGTGGTGCTTCATTCAATCTAATATTCCTTTGTGTAAACCTCTAGCAAGAACACCCTCTCTCTACTAACTCTCTAACTATGGCAAACATGTATTTTGATCATCCAAGACCACCAATCATCAACACAATAAATATTACGATCCTACGTACCGATGCCATAACCATGACTTTGTTTTCGAAGCCTTTGACAACAAGCAAATTGGAGAAGACTTCATCATATCTTCGATAGAGATGGTGTATAGATTTGAACCACGTGTTCCTCTTAAAAGTTCCTTACCATCAAGTTCTCTAACGAAACAAGTATGTTTTCTGAAGGCTACTTCTAGATCAGAATCACAGAATTGACCAACAGAGAACAGGTTATGACCAAGACCTTCCACATAATATACCCTGGAGATAACACTTTCACCAACAACATAATCTCCATAACCCATAATTGCACCGAAATGATCGTTCCCGAATCTAACTGTCCCGATAAATTTGCTCACGAAGTTCATGAGCCGCGACCGGTCTCCAGTCATATGCTTGGAACAACTGAGTCCGGTACCACGTAACGATTTGAACGATCCGTAGTTGAACACGACAAGAATGGATAATCGATAATTGGGATCCCCATGCAAGAATGGGTTCCATTTGGTTAGTAATGTTGATTGGAACACCCACATCGTAGATAGAAACATTCATTTTAGAAATAGAAGCAATGGAATCATCGTGAATAGATGCAATGTTGGTGTCCGTATTTGAACTATTCAAAGTATGTTCACTTCTAAAGGAATAGTTCTACCAAGAGGCATCCATTTTCTAGTGGGCATTGTCTTAGCAGTTGAGGAGCATCGATTAGCCTTTTGACCAAAAGGTATCCATCGATAACCTATCTTACTAAATGTTCTTCCCATGGGTTTCCAACGTTTTCTAACTTTCTTTCGTCTTTGCCTTTTAGCCTTCTTAGCATGATTTTTAGCATTAACAATTTTCACAGGCAATTGACAAAGATTAGACAAAACATTCACACCACATTCATGATTAGCAATGTAATTCAAGCGACATCATTACATGGTTTGCGATAGAATCGAATTGAATTAATTACAAGACGCCTATGGCTAATACTAGAATCAACACGATTCGCTTTATTCAACTCAAATTTAAAGTTCCTAGGTTGGTCTTCTACTCTTCCAATGTGCATTCTTAGCTTGCGAGGTCCTATCTTGCTTGGTATTGCCCGGAGGCTTTGACCCGCTTGCTTTAATGTCACCGATTACTCTCAGAGAGGGAATTATGGGAACATTAGTTGGTTGATCTACCTTTGCATTCCCGAACTAGATGTGCAAGGATCTGAACTACTCAAGGCACATTAGTGTTCACTTTCTTAAACGGGTATAGAATGGTTTGTATGCTTGGCACTAGGCATAGAACAAGGCATCACAGCCTTTACCTTTCGCACCTAAGGATTTAGGACATGTTGCAACTAAGCATTCTAGCGCCTCTTGAGATCGTTTGGCCCGAATGCACGCAAACCTAATTTCTCTATCAAGAGGCTTATTTAGGTAATCCTCCTCCACAATCTCACGGAGACATTCTAGACTATCCTTAAGGTGAGCACAATAGTTATGAAACACAAGTTCATTATTCCTAAGATGAGGAGGAATGTATTTAATAAATCACAGATACTTGCAATGAGGGATGACTTTGAAATGACATTCTCATTAAAAACAAGTGGCGCTTCCTTTTCCCGAACCCTCAGATTCTCAATTTCCTTTTGTAAAGAAGTTATTTTTTCGTTGTTTTTGTCACGAGTGACTTTCATTGAATCATATAACTCTTTAAAGTGGCGTTTAACTATTTCATTTTCTTCTAGAAAGCTCTCGTTTTCCTTTTGTAAAGCGTTTACTAAGTTTTGAAGATGAAAAGTGTGAGAATACTGAGAATCTTAAGGAGGAGGCATTTGGGAGCCAGTCACTTTGTTCTTTTCACCCTTTAATTGAGAAATTTGGGCTTTCAACTTTCTGATCGTGCAATAATGAGCTTGAATCATTCATCACGCTTATTTATCCGAAAACCGCATCAAACTCGGAACATCCGAGGATGTCTTGATATTTGAGGTTTTAACATTTTCTTTAAGATGTTGATATTTTAGTTGCAAATCCAAAATGTTCAACTTCTAGTTTAGAAAGATTTTTACCAAATTATCGTGATCATCTCGATCAATTTTCTCACTAAGTTTTGAGTTTTTGTTTTCATGCTCAATGACACGATCATGGGAAACTTTCAATGCAATAGATAATTCATGAAATCGAGAAGCGATAATGGAGTGATTCAGTAGCGATGTAAAACACATCTTGAGCAATACATTCGTAAATAAGATTCTCATTTAATGTGTGCAAGTTCTTCCTTTCAATCTCATTATATTTTAATTCATGCTCATAGTCACTAACCTCAACTATCATTGCATCAAATTCCTTTTCCATTTCTTTAATATCCGAATCCATCCCTTTTAAGACTCTCAAATTGATCATTTAGTTGTTTAAAGAAAGGCATGACCTCGCTTAAATAGCATTCTTTAGTTTGCTCAAACCCCTTTCCCTTCGCTTATCCCAAAGGGTGTGATCCTTTTCTTACACGTTTTCTCAAAGTCAACAAATAATTAGAAGATGACATATTGACCGATTAAGGTCTTGCTTTTAGTGGCAATAGTTCTAGGACTAGATGCATTGGTGTATTAGGAGGATACACACAGTCAAGGCATTTTCCTAAGAGGGGTTTGTTACAACAAGATTCTCTCGCTTTTGTATATCTACATCCTTTTCTAGAACACTTGTTCGGGTGTTAACAATGTTTGAGGCTTAAACATGTTCAAGGAAATCCAATTTTCCTTTTTGTAGTCATGGGGTTTGATAATTATGTTTTTCTCTTTACATGAAGGATTATTGAGTTTCTTATCCATTTTCTCCCTAGTGACCTCATCTCGATTTCTTATCTTCCTTCGTGCACTCAAAGACAACTAGGTTTCTGCCTAGGCTTAAGGATTTCATTGCCATCATAAATTACCTTATGAGCGCTTCTAGCCTTTTAATGGCCTCTGGATTTGGTTCCTCAACAAGGGAATGCTATGCTTATCGCTAAGACTCTATGCTTAGTGATCAAGTGAGCAATCGAATGGTATTCCTTGTACGCATAACTTATTTTCAAGCTTGTTTTTCAAAGTTTTTAGATTGGAAAAATCATTCAAAAGTTTTGTCTCCTTAGCATTGAATTCTTGCTTAAACATTTTAACATTTTCTTGAAGTTCTTGTTTTTGCTTAGCAGTTTTAGAAAGTTTTTCTTGTAAGGAGTTTAACTCTTGTTTTAATACTTCTTCTCTAAAGTTACTTTTCTAATAATTGTACGCATTTGGACATCCATTTCCGCTCACGCGTGTGGTCAACTCAAATTTAGCACGTTGTTCATAAATAGCAACACGCTCTTTATAGGCATTAAGTTCGAGACAACGTAATCATCGAGGCACATGCAAGATGTTCATTAAAACATAGTCATCATTGATCATGGAAAATGCATTACTTGGTACAACCTCACTTTCATTTTGCTTCACATATTGATCATACGGGACAATATTGCTATTACCCTCATAATCAATATCTCGATTCATAAGTCTCAAGAGTTTGTACTTCATTATGCATCTTTCGCTCATCAACATCATCATATAGTTTTAATACCTCGAAATGATTGATTCTTTGGATGGACTAGCTTGTCAGGTGAGGGACCTTAGGAGAGACCATTGAAGAAATGCTACCCATGAAAATTGTTTGTGCAAGAGGTTCATCATCGACGCCGAGTCGTATGCATCACAATCGACTTGAAAGGCATTCGATGATTGTGGCCTATCTCCGAATTGGTCGCTCATCCACATCTCGCATCATATATCTTGGCATTTCCTCAAGAAGAAACAACAACTCCTCTTCATCCAAATATGCACCATTATCCCGAGCTTGCACAAGCAACATCTTATCCTCAAGTACTGCATTCGAGGCGTTTTGGCGATGTGTAGTTCCTTGCAATATGTCCTCACCACCACAGCTTGTAACACTTGATCCGCTTTGCTTGTCCTTGATTTCCATTCCTTCCCATATTCGATTTGCCACATATCCTCTACCACTCCACATCTCCTTGTTCATATCGCTTTTCTTGAACCGGTTGTACCATAACCTTCCCATCTCCGATGGGCTTGATTGTGTGGATTGGATGTTGTTCGAGGTTGTTGTTGGTGTGTGGGAGAGAGTTCATGTTTTGACTAATCATGAGAGCCGTTGATTAATGAAGTTTCCATGTGTGCATCAAGATCGCCTTGTTTGAACATTGGATCGGAATGAGTTTGTGATTACCATTACCCATGGGTATAACTTGAGATGCTTTGGTGGTAATTCCAATGTTTGAGTAAAAGGCGCTTGAATCATTTGATGAGCTTGTCTCTCCCGGTTGGTTTTGAACCGATCAAGAATCCTTTTTCAAACATAGCATGTCTCTCATTCGAAGAAGGAAAGCATAGAGTTGCTCATAGTTCGTATTCTTCAATCCTTTGGTTAGTTTCACGAGGTGACAAACTTGTGCCATTCAGATTCATGTTGTTCACAAACTTTGAGTTCACCGAATGAATGTTTGGCATAGTCATTCGATGTTCCTCATGTCATTAACAAGCTTGTGGAATCTCACATAATACTCATAGACACTCTCATCTGGTTTTATCTTGAAGTACTCAAATTCATCATAGAGTTGTGATTCTCTGTCTTCCATAGTTAATTCAGAACTAGAAAGAAGCATCTTGACATTATCCCATACAGCCTTTGCTTCAGTGTTGTGATTAATAAGCTTGTAGATGTCTTTTGGAAGGCCTTGAAGTATAATGTTAGAAGCCCTGATATCTGCATCGAATCTCTTTTTCTCCTTATCAGTGAGCTCATCATACGTCTTTGGTCTGTCTATTCCATAGATCATTGTTCCATCTGCAGCTGCATCAATCAAGTCTCTAGTAGTCTCAATCTGATAAGGTCCTTCATCAATTGACTTGAGAATGTTGACTCCGTTTTCTTTTCCCAAACAAGACAATCGGATTCGTTGTGCCCATGAGTCATAATCGCCTCTGTCAAGCATAGGTGGACGTGTATCCGACCTGCTGAACGTCCTCACTATGGAAGAAACAATAGTAGGAACGATGTTTGCCATGATTACAATTTCTACGGGATTTTACTATTCTTTGATTAAACCGGGAAATTGATTCTTTCACGGGATTTTACTAAACCAAAAGAACAACCGTAAGAATGTATCACGAAGAAGTAACAAGTCTAAATAGACAAGTAGCTAAACACTCAACTCGCTTAGTAATCAACTCGCTAAGCAACCAACTCGCTCAAAGGAACAAGTCGCTTAAGGAATCAACTCGCTAAATAGCCAAGTCGCATTAGTATCAACTCGCAACACAATCAACTTGCTTGATGAAACAAGTCGCTAAATAGCCAACTCGCTTTAGTATCAACACGCAACACAATCAACTCGCTTAAAGAAACAAGTCGCTAAATAGCCAACTCGCTTTAGTATCAACACGCAACACAATCAACTCGCTTAAAGAAATAAGTCGCTTTAGGAATCAACTCGCTTAATAGCAAGTCGCAAATGCACACAACTCGCAACCACCAAGTCGCTTAAAAGCTTAACTCGCTAAATAGCCAAGTCGCATATAACAACTCGCATCCAAGAACAAAGCAACTCGCTTTGAAGAACTAAATATCCGAGACTCAACTCGCTTAGTACAAAGTTCAAAAATAACCACTTTATCAATCAAAAACAACCAAACCACAATGATTTAAGTCTTCCAATTCAAAACATAAACACATATGATGATCCTAAACACAAAAGTACAAGCAAAATTCAAACTTTAACACAAGAACTTGTCCAAATGAATCAAACTCTTCTAAACACTTAATACCCCAAAAACCTTATGAAATCCACCAAAACAAAGAGCATGAAAGATGAGTGATCAAACCATGGCTCTTGATACCAATTGTAGGATATAGGATTTCACAAACACACTAAACCATAATCAAAGTGGGGCGTTCAAGTAGTTTAGAGATAGAAAGTTTTAGAGAGAGAAAGGGAAGAGAGTTGGGAACTATGTGAAACAAAGAAAATGGTATTGAGCTCAACCCTCTACCTTGGGTGGTAGAGGGTATTTATAGTTTCTTACAAACAAACGCCACCTACGGGTGTGGATCGCATACAGGTGGGTAAAGACCGTCTGTCCTCCACGGTGTTACAAGACAAACAACTTAATAATATAACTAGACTACGACTACGAGCTTTCTAACGAATACATATACTTGAGGTGACCGACTCTTTAACGACTGAATTTTCTAATTCCTAACAAAATACTCATGTCGTGGTTATGTGCTTCTTACTCTTTATCTTTCATTACACGTTTATATATCTATCTATCAACGTCCAACATAAACAACTAAATAGATTGACATAAGTCGATCTAAAAATCTAAAAGGAAGTTTTAAATTGGTAAAACTATTCAACCCCCCCTTCTAGTTTTCCACAATTGGCATCAGAGCTTCGTTACCAAGTTTCTTAGAGTATATTGTACTTTAAAAACTTGATACGATCCGTGTATGTTTGAAAACTACAAAGAAGGATTTTTTTTTTCAAATCATGTTTTAAAAATCATTATAATGTTTCATGTTGGACATTGATAGATCATTCTAACATATTTGTTTCAAGAAACCTTCATGCTAGGATCTCTTCAAAACCTTCATTTCTATTTAAAGAATAATGAAGTCAACTTTCGAGAAAAGATCCAAAAGTAATCACAACCTACTTACTCTAAGTACAAAGGATTACTTTAAGAGCTCATGAAGTATTTTTGGTATTATGTCTTCATAAGCCAAACCAAGAAGCATAAAGGTATGTTTACTTCTTCATTAACTAGCTTACATGATTATGTTGATATCATAGTTCTTGTTTGTTTAATAAACTGCTAGTCTCTTGAAAAAGTCTCTCTCGTCACTTTCCCGACTTACTCATCATCGGGAATAGTATTCCTCTTGATTTCGTCAAACTAACGCCGTCATCACAAATGGATCCTTGATAATTAACTTATCAAATCACGTCGACCAAAACATCTTTTTATTTGAAACCTTTAAACTAACTTTGTTCCGTAAGCTAGTTTATAGCCTACTACAAAATTAAAGCCAAACAACCCTTTTCTGTCTACAGGAGCCATATCCCTCTAGTTGTACTAGCCGGATCCCAAATACAAGGGATCCGGGGGAACCGTAGAACAGAACACAGCTATACGCATTTGAAAAACATCACTGATCATTTTCCCTCTTCCCACATAACACAAAAACGACTCAAGAACAAATTCCATCCTCATAGGACTCCATACCCTCAAGTACTCCTGTCTTTAACACCATTGTAAGTAATTACACTAACTTTTTCTAATTTCAATCATCCTCATCCTAGGGTTTATGGTTACCCAATTTCTAATCAATTAATTCAATTAGGGTTTTCAAAAATAATCATTAAAAGGGGCTTTTAACATAATTATGATTACACTTTGTTCACAACATTGTTAATACAAATCAAAACCATAAACTCATCTCAACTAATTTTTACCTAATTAGAATATTTTTGTTTCTAGGACCAACCATGCCTAAAGCCACTCAACAAGACCACCATGATACCGTCCATTACCTCACCCATTATTATCGGGAAAAATGGCTATCCAAAACCGATCGCAAAGTCTTCAAAAGACTTGAAAAATGACTTATTCACGAAGGTCGTGTAGTCAAGGAATGTTTCCTTGAAGATACCGACACTCGTCAAGTTTTCTCGACAATCAACTTTGATTGTCTTCTTGACATTGATGAACAAATTTGCCAAGTTTTCATCTTTGAATTCTATAAAAGCATTAGGATCATTCGAAACACCGATGATAGCATTTCAATCGCCTTCATCATCAATAAACAAAACTTCATTCTACCTCTCAACACATTTGCTCAAATTCTTCGCATTCCTTGTGAAGGAATTTGTATGTATTCTCAAGATTGGGCAATTAACGCTCAAAACCTTGCACTTGATTCTAAACCTATCTACAATACTCCTCTTGATGATCCCGAAACCATTCGAGATACTATCTTCAAGGTTAGGACCGACCAATCTCGTTTCAACCAAAACAAAAAGCTCATTCATCATAATCCTTTTCAAATGGAACTTTTCGAAATGCATCCCATGTTTAGAAAATGGGAAGAAATCCTTAGGGAAAACGTCATTAGCCTTGTTGGTAACAAGGATCATCTAAATGCATGTCTTGTGCAAATGATCTATTGTCTTATCCACCAAAAACCATTTAATCTCGCCTATTACATGGTGAGGAGAATGCTCGGGGTATTCAAAGCCTCCAACATGGTACTTCCATATGGTATGCTCCTAACACGACTTTGTAAGTATGTTAGTGCTTTGCAACCATCTCCTATCAACAATGATAACTTCTTTGCCGATCACGTAATGGTACCTCTTACCAAACAAACCTCTAAACGGTTCATGGTCAATGGAAGAAACCCTAAAGCTCTCTCGGACTCCTCGGATGGAGAAGTAGAAGAAAATGAAGAAGAGGAAGACGTCGACCCCATAGCTAACATCGAATTGGAACCCTTTGATTACTATGAACAACTTCCAGATATTCCAAATGAGACCGCGGAATTCAAGCAATTAAGGGGTATGATTCAAAACTTAGCTTACCACGTCACAAAGTCAGGAAAGAGGAAAAGAAAGAATTGACGAAAGAGACTATAGGATTATGTTTGTTTCTTAAACACTTGATTTGTGTATGGATGATTATGTTTTAGCACTCTTGTTTGTGTTAACTTGGATACTGTTATTTCTACCATTTTCTATGAAATGTTTTATGTGATGACATGCTTGTATTTGTGTTTAGTTTAATGGTTGATTAGTGTGCAAAATCTGCACATGATTTTGTGATGGTTCTGATCTACATATGTCGGATCCCTAGGATTAGCCTAGACGGATCCCTCCCTTGAGGGAACCGTGGGATCCGTGACAACAGATCAGCAATACAGCATCCCATACATCAATATAGTTACTAGATAACTTCACACTAGCTAAACACAAGATCTTAGAACTCAACTAAGTCTCTTTCAAGGATGAAAAGGCCTTAAACTCACCCATAGCTTACATAAGACCTTATTCAAAATGCATTTTGATTTATCAAACCGTCAAAACTCACCATATTTCCACTTCAATACTCACAAATTGTTCTTTCATTTCTCAAACACTTAGGTGAACATATTGAACAATTTTAGGAAATTGTTTCTAGTCAATTTTATCTCAAACGGGAGTTTTACAATTCCTTTGAATTTTGAGGATTTTTCAAACTCCATCTCAAGCTAACATCTGGCCTCTAGGATCATTTATTATGACTTGACACCACCTAAACTCTTAGTGTCATCCTTGAACATCCATTGGTAGTCATTTAGTCCCATTTTCCTTCCATAAAAAGCAATCAGTTGCTATATCATTCATTACTCTTGATTATTCAAGTACACCCTCACTTAAGATACTTAGGAGGACTGAAACACTCAAGATGGTATAGGTTTTAGCTCTTAGAAACTTCATTTCTAATCTTTCATAGTTGCTGAGAGCCGGATCCCTAGGATTAACCTAGCCGGATCCCTAAAAGGAGGGAACCGTGGGATCCGGGTGACAGATTATGTCAACTCTAGCCTAAACAATCATTTCAAGCTCATCTTGCTTACTTGAACACTTCACTTCATCTTTATTAAGTTCCTAGATCAGTGAAACTCTGAACTTCAATCTTGTGCATGTTAATCATCACATTTCTAAGAATCTTAGTGGCTTAAGTCTTAAATACACTTGCCAAATTCTTTTTCTTATAAGCCATATTGCTAGAACACTTTAGTCATCAAACACAACACAATTCTCAGCAATTACCAACATCTTCCTTAGTCATTTCATCATGAGAAAAGCTCCTAGTGCTAACTCATCCACCCAAGAAACTTGCTAGGGTCATACACGAAGTTTCCTCAACCGAATCATCTCCGGTTAAGTCCACAAATGCTAGGATTTCCCCTACACCAAAGAAACCAATCAAACTAATTCCCAAGAGGATTGTTCCCACAAGGATATCATCACAAAATTCTACTAAACCAAACACAACTCAACCAACATCATCGGTGCCTAGAGCCACATCTTTTAACACGTCACAATCATCCCCAAATTCTCACAACTTAGAGGACTTACCCCCTTGGCCATCTCATCTTCCACCACTACCAACAAACTCAATTGAAAATGTTGTGCAACAAAACCAAAGTGTTGAGTCAACACTTGCACCAATATCAAATTCTCCAATTCCCCCAATAGTCCATTTTGGATTATGAGGAGACATCAAAGTCAACCACCCGACCTCATGGAAGTTGACACTTCATTACCTCCATCCTCAAACATTACTGAGCCACCACTTAATGAGCCTCCACAAATTCCTCCCTCAACATGCAAGTACAAGGTTTTATGAAACAAAAAAATATTTACTTTCTCCCCCTCAACACTTGATTGGAAAAAAAATACTGAAATTTGAAAGAGTAAAGTGTTGACGGAAGATTTGTACTTGCCATGTTGAAAGAGATTTAGAGAGAAGAATATTTTTGTATTTTATAGATTTTCTGATTTTGTATTTTGTTTTGAGAAAAATATTTACAAAGGAAGTTTTGGTGTTTGATTGGTTTTAAGATTGTTTTAAAAGTTCATCCAGCCCTCCGAGTCAAACACCGCATGCCAATCCGTGGACCAACTCAAGAAACCTAGCAGGAGCTAAGGCTTTGGTGAGAAGATCCGCCATTGGTATTCGGTACCCACAAAGTATAATTCAACGGTACCCTTTCCACATGCTCCTTGATGAAATGATATAGAAGATCGATGTGCTTAGACTTGAATGTTGAACGGAGTTGCGAGATCGCAATAGCACTTCGATTGTCGCAGACATCGGGATTCTCAAACACGTAACCATAGTCTTTGAGTTGTGTTCTCATCCGATGACTTGAGCACAACACGCGACATGGCTACATATTCTCGCTTCACTTGAGGACGAGATGTATCCCCGCTTCTTCGATTGTCATGACACCGCTTTATCACCAAGAAATTGTAAAGCTCCTCAAGTACTTTTCCGAGAATCTAAGCAACCGCGTGATCGTCGTCGAAAAAGCTATTAGTTCAAAACAAGAATCCTTCTGATACCGATTCCCAAGTTAATGGTTCCTTGATGTATCGAAGGATTCTTTTAGCCTCGAGAGGTGAGTTTCATTGGCCTGATCGATAACGGAGCAAAGATATACAACAAAGATAATATCGTCTATTGGTCGTTAGATACATGAGACCTAATGATACTTGGTATTTGGTAGGGTCAACCAATTTCCATGCAAATCAAGATCCGCTTTCTTGGTATGTGCCATCGATGTGGCATAGGTATCATCGGTTTGCATTCCATGTTTGTTTAAAATTTCAAGAGCATATTTGGACCGACTTAGGAAAATACCACGGGGTTATTGATGAACTTGCAGTCCTAGAAAGAACGTAAGTTCACCCATCATGGACATTTCAAAATGTTTTTTCATTAGCTTTGAAAAAGCGTTTGAGTACATAAGATGTGTTGACCCAAAAATGATGTCATCTACATAAATTTGAATGATTAAAATGTGTGCCACGTGATATTGTTTGAAAAGTGTTGGGTCGACCGATCCTTTCGTGAAATTATTGGCAGTAAGAAAGGATGATAACTTATCATACCACGCCCGAGGGGCTTGTTTGAGACCGTAAAGAGCCTTGTTCGGTTTGTAGACGTGATTAGGGAACTCGGATCAACAAATCCTTCCGGTCGACCGACATAGACCGCTTCTTCGCTTACCATTTAGAAAAGCGCTTTGACATCCATCCGAAATACCGTGATGTTCATGTGAGCCGCGAATGCCCGAAAGATCCGAATCGCCTCAAGTCTAGCAATCGGTGCGAATGATTCCTCGTAATCAATTCCTTCTTCTTGTCTATAACCCTTAGCCACCAGACGTGACTTATTTCTGATAACCGTACATTCAGCATCCAATTTGTATTTCCAAATCCATTTCAGACCAATAACATAGACCCCAGTTGGTTTTGCAACCAATTCCCATACTTCAAGACGTTTAAACTGGTTAAGTTATTCTTGCATGGATTCAATCCAGTTGTCATATGTCATGGCTTCCTTAATACTTTTGGGTTCAGCTTGGCAGACGGTGAGTGCATAAATGCAATGTTCACCGTCAGTCTGAAGGCGTTGTCTAGTTACGACTCGTTGATTTGGGTTTCCAATCATGTTCACAAGGGGATGGTCTTTCGTCCAACGATGTGTGGAGGGTTGATGTTGATATACATTCTGCAGATTAGGAGGATTCAAATGGCTAGTAGATGATTCCGCAACATCAGGTGTGGCAGTTTCATTAGCAAACGGATTGAAGAACGATTTGGATCATAGTCCGAGGTGGGGTACTTCATTGTTCGTAAGATCATCACCGGTTCAATCATTGGATGCGGTTTGTTCTACCGTTGTTGTAGAATCAATTGGTGGTGCTTCTTCAACAGCTTGTTGTTTCGTGTATCGTATTGGATTATTATCGTTTGAGCAATGGAAACATTTGATACATCCGAGCACGTTGATCAATATCATCACTAAACAGAGGAGAAAAGAGATGTTCCATTAGTTGACGAGTAAGTCGTAAGCTTGGTTCACCGATGATGGGGTTTGGGGAAGTTTAGACGGTTATGTCCGGGTTCCAAGTCATATGCTCGTAAGCCATTTCAAGAAGTTCATCGAAATTTGCATGAATCGCTTCCATAATCTCCTTGTACGACGATTCCGCATCCGTAACCTTTAGAGTTTTCACAAGATCCAACAAAAACTCCTATGTCGATTTAGCTTTGAGCTTACCAAAGTCATCGCGATCATTATTTGGGTAACAAAGGGATCCAAATACATGAAAGTGTTTGAGATTCGGTTTACGCTTTGGATAAGCTCAAAAGGTGTTTTGTTGTATGCTTAGTAATCATCGAACGGTTCGAGTGTAGCATGCGCTGACACGGCTTCAAATTTCACAAATAATCCGGAAGTTTAGCAATAATTATCATTGTTCTTGCAGCTTCCACTAACGTACGGTTTCGTCTTTCAACTACTCCGTTTTGTTCTGGTGTTCATGCAATTGATGTTTGATGCTCAATTCCTACTTTCTCATAATATTCACGAAGAGTTTGATTCACAAATTCAGTTCCTTTGTCTGTTTAGATTTGTCTGACTGTGTTCCGGAGCTGAACTTGAATTTTTGTGAGAAAAGTGATGATCATCTGTGGAGCTTGATCTTTACTTCGAAGAAAATAAACCCAAGTCCATCGTGAATAGTCATCTATAGTTACCAAGATGTAGCGTTTGCCGTTAATCGTCTGCACACGCATCGGGCCACACAAGTCCATGTGAAGAAGATGAAGCACATGTTGTGAGTTGTGTTCCACCTTTGAAGGAAAGTGAGCACGAGTGCTTTTCCCTTGTTCACAAGCTGAGCATAGATGATCTTTAGAATATCGAAACCGTGGGAGACCTTCAACAAGTTTATACCGAGCAAGGTTGGTTATGGCTTGAAATTTCAAGTGTGAAAGGCGACGATGCCATAGCCATGATTTTGTAGATGTTGCTTTAGACAAGAGACATATGGGAGATGAAGCAATCATGTCTTGCATTGAGATTGTATATAGACTTGATGTGCGTTGGCGGACATAAGATCGCTTTCCTTGTAGATCACGGATGATAAGATCGCTTATAAGCTCAACTAGGATCAATAACAAAGACTAATAACATGCACAATGAATAAACTAATCAATTCTTTATTATTGAACAAGGTTTTCATTCACTAACACTAACTAATCTTAGACGGTTATAGGAACACGTCTAGATAACTAAACTAATAACCTAGGCTTTTACAAGACTATACGCCTAGGACACACACACACCTTTAGGTCGACTACATCTTGGAAGACTTAATTAATAAAACCTACACCTATGTCCTCTTTATATACTAGAGGATTAGGGTTTACAAAATACTACAAAGGACTAATAAATAAAACTTCTTTTGCAAGCAAGTCCTTCCATCTTTTTGTAGGTTTCCTTCTTGTCGTATTAAGTCCCTCTTGTTTCATTTTTTTTGTCTTATCAACTCAAACGTATAATTCCCAACAATCTTCCCCTAGTTGATAATGACAAAACCATTCTTGAACGAACTTCCCTAGATGAAGTAGAGAAATTGAGATCAGGGATCTCACCATGAATGAAACAAGTATGTCTTCCTTTGTCTTCCCCTTAATCCATGCCATGCCACTCAAACATCTCTTCCCCTTTTTGTTATTATCCAAATAGGGAACGTATGCAAATAATGATCTTGACCACCACGAACCAAAATCATACTTCCAATCTAAGCCGTCCAATGTTTCGAATTGCCCTCCATGAAGAACACCAAAATGCTTACTAAAATGAATCCAAAACAATAGAAAACTCCAACTAGCGTAGTAATAATGATCAAAAATAGTAAAATCAAACACTTCCCTTGAGTGGTGCATGAACATCAAATGATTCTTCAAATCAGAAGCTCTTTGTAATGATCACTTGTGAAGAAAACCAAATATAACTAATTTGATGAAGAAGTAAAATAACCCAAACTTCTATCTTATGTCTTGTTTATCCACGTGACGTTGAACTTATATCGCTAATCAAAAATATAAGTAGACCGCAATCTCTTGACAAAATCCTCATCTTCAATGAGACACTGAGCACTACAATGTAACTCCTTTAAGTGATAGTTAACTAGGTCTTCATCCATCCTCCCCTTGACCTATGGAAACTAGATTTTGCAAGTCTTCGTCAACATCCTTTAAGAACGAACAAGTTATCTACAAAGTGTAACACCCACTTTGAGATATGATAAGAACACAAACCTGTGAAACTCAACTACAACATCAAATAAATGATATTCAACCGTCTTCGTAATCAATTCTTCAATAGAAACCAAATACGAGCATTTTAAATCCTTTTAAGAACAAATACCAATGTTCTTGTGTGTGTGAACCAATCTTCATGTGTGTGTCGCTAAAAACCAAAACAATCACCATGCTCGACTTCCCCTCAAATCCAAAACTTATATCACCATTAACGCACTAAAACACACGTCCGTAATCATGGTATCAAGCAAGACTTCCAAATCGTCAATTAAATAATCAAAGTCTCACGAGCAAGACTTTCAAGGTCGAATAAAGATTTGAGCAAGATTTCAAGGACTAGCAAGACCATGAGCAAGACTTTCATTCATGGCGACTTTGCATAAACCTCTAACAATACTTTGAAACACACAAGAAGATTTTGAAACACACAAAGAAGACTTTGAGGAATTTAGGGTTTTGACAAGAAGATTTTGAGTATAAACAAAGAAGATTTTGAGTAAACAAAGAAGATTTTGAGTATAAACAAAGAAGATTTTGAGTATAAACAAAGAAGATTTTGAGCTCGGAGCAAGACTTTGTCAGCATCCATATTCGACAGCCTGTAACTTTCACATAAAAGCTCAAATTGAGAATCCCTCCAGTGGAAAGTTAGATTGATATATAAAGAACGTCCACCAAAACTTTCGTCACAATCCAACGGTTAACGAAAAATTTATGATTGTTACAAAACAGTGTTGTAGTAACCTTACGGAATTTTTTCAGTTTCTACAGCAGACTTCGACAGCTTATAACTTTTGATTGAGAGCTCTAATTGACATTAGACGGATATACTGAGATGCGCTAGCAAAAAATTGTAGCTCGATCCAACGGTTCAAGAAAAGTTATCATTGCTTGAAAATGTTTATGCAGAAGATACGAAATTTTTAACGACTCAATTTTGTATCTTTTCTTCAAAAACCTTGTAGATCCCTATATCAAGAGCTCCCCGCCTCGATACCAATTGATAAGATCGCTTATAAGCTCACTAGGGATCAATAACAAAGACTAATAACATGCATGCCGGAATAAACTAATCAATTCTTTATTATTGAACAAGGTTTTCATTCACTAACACTAACTAATCTTAGACGCTTATAGAAACACGCCTAGATAACTAAACTAATAACCTAGGCATTTACAAGACTATACGCCTAGGACACACACACACCTTTAGGTCGACTACATCTTGGAAGACTTAATTAATAAAACCTACACCTATGTCCTCTTTATATACTAGAGGATTAGGGTTTACAAAATACTACAAAGGACTAATAAATAAAACTTCTTTTGCGAGCAAGTCCTTCCATCTTTTTGTAGGTTTCCTTCTTGTCGTATTAAGTCCCTCTTGTTTCATTCTTTTTGTCTTATCAACTCAAACGTATAATTCCCAACAACGGATGAAACAAGTTTTCTCCCTAAAGGCAACTTCCAAATCTCCATCACAAAATTGACCGATCGAAAAGAGATTGTGACCGAGACCTTCCATATAATAAACTCTCGATTTCGACGTTCCCATTGATGTAATCTCCGAGTCTATGATAGCGGGAAGTGATCATTCACGAACCCGACAAAGGCCAATGAACTTTGAAACAAAGTTGGATAACATTTGAGACCGCTCATCATGTGTGTCGGGAACATCCGCTATCAACAATCCGAGGATGATATGTATCACATGCATTACATGTAGACGACACGTATGGAATAGAAGTAGATGTGGAAACCAAGAGTTAGAGGGTTCCGATGCGATCTGCTTGAAACACACATGTTTATGAGTTTAGGTATCCATTTAAAGCCAAGTGTACTATGTAACCATTTCGCCATCTCCAACTAGTCTTAGCTTTGGTCTTAGTAAATGCACTAGGTGATAAGTTCTTCCTAGGAGGTGAAGGGATTCTATGGGTACATCAATGATTGAAGCCGAACACTAGAGGGTGGTTTACCTAGCATGTACTTAGAAGCATTAGTGGGCCTAGAGGTATTCCGCTTTCTATTATTCCGCTTACGATTCAAGATAGCCTTAGCAACAAATTTATTATGACAACCGAAAACATGCTTTTACGACAACCAACACAAGAAGCTTCAAACAAAACATTAAGAGTACTTAAAGATTCAAAGATTCGTTACATCACTTTGTTCATTACATTTGTCGACGCAATATCTAAAGTGGTGCAACTTGAGTTTTATTCAAAGTCCTAAGGTGTTCTTCTACTTCCGAGATCTTTATTGTTCTTTTCTTACGTCGCAACTTCCTATTCTTCCTTGTATTGCTCCTAGGTCGTGAAGTGCGCATTGGGAAAAGAGGCAACTATTCTGCTTTTAGTAGAGGAAGCACATTAGTTTCTTGTGGTTTGTCATTAGATGTTCTAGAGTCATTTTGAATGCTTAGGTGCGCATTACTCGTGTTACTATTCCTATCTTGCTTAAGTTTCACCAACTCGCTTTTAGATCATGGATAGTGTGTAACAAATCTAGATTTTCGTAACGAGTGAGCCCATCTCGTCAGAAACATTTTGGTATATGCAAGATGATCATCAACATCTTTTGACGCTGAGCACGAGTCTTTTGAGTAAATCAAATATGACACCATATTCCTTTTAACTTTTGAAATTTCTTGTTCATATTTTGAAATTTGACACTTCAAAGACACGCCATCATCCGGTTGCTCAAGTTTTGATTAAGAGTTTTTGTATGCAACTGATTGATTTTGTTTTGCAAAGCGAGTTCTCGATTTTAACAATCTTTTGACACCATTGAAGACGACGTTTGCATTTGAAAGCTCGCTTAACAATCGCTCATTTTCAACTTTTAAAGACTTCATTTGTGACACAAGACGATTCTCAACATTTTCAATGTAATCAATGTAATCGTGATGATATAATCAAATGCATATGCAATGTAATGTAGTAACACAACATTAATGGTATCAAGACAGATTACATCTTCCAAGAGTCGATCAACATCCTTTCTTAACATTTTCTTTTTACGTTTTGTATTTGAAATCGATGTTTCTGTTTGTTCGAAAACTCTTTTCATAAGTCCAAGCTCCTTGTGAAAATCCCTTTCCTAATATATTGCACACATTTTCAAATTTCGGGCATGAGGTAAAATTCTTTTCTGAAAAATGTCTCTTTGTGGTCGCGCTAGTGGCGATTGAAAATTTTCAACTTTTATTTCAGAATTGATTTCAATTTCACGTTCCAAAAGTTTGATGTCCGATAAGAATGTTTCAAAATATTTTATAACTTTTCATTGTTCAGCTAATGGCTTTATTTCATTTAAAGAAGGTAAAGGACCATTAACTTGTGTAGTATTGGAAAGAGGACCCTCATTAGAAGACTCAGAAGTAGGTGTGATAACCCAAGGTGTGTTAGAATGATCCTGTTGTGTGACGAAAGTTACGGCTTTTGAATAGTTAAATGGTTTGTTATAAACAACATTTTCCAATTTTGACCGACTATCGTCTTCTGCATCTAATTCCTCCATGCGATTATATTCAACAACAGTCATAATGGAATCATTAATTCTGTGTTCTGAACTGTAAACTTGAGGATTTGGTTTGAATGCTCTATGTGAAAACTTAGGTTTGTAATCAGCAAGATTCGGTCCATATCCATTTGGATTTGGTTTAAAAGTAAACTTTTGAATAGTTGTGATTGACTCACCATGTTTATACACAACATTTCGAAACTCTTTGATTTTGTTTTGTAAGTCGACAATTTCTTCAAGATAGTCATCTATTCATTTCGTGGAATGCTTTTTGTATTCACATAACTGTTTTTGACAACTTAACAACTCAGACTTGGCTTTTTGAGTTTCCACAGTGAGAGCGTTAAGTTGTTGTTTATGTTCATATTTCAGTTGTTCTATTTGAGACAACAAAGCATTCTTAGATGCAACTAGATCACATATCTGTTTTTGCAAAGATTTTTCATTTTGATAGGATTTAGCAAATGCGACTTCAAAACCTTTTTCACGTTTCTCTTTTGTTTGAAAAATGTTGAGTTGGAACTTTAAGCATTCATTATCCTTAGTTAACAAAGGCATTTTATCCTTTAATTGTTGATTGATGTTAAGGCATTTTTCCATTTGAGATTTTTGGTCCGTAATTAAGGTCATGAGCTCAATATCTGGATTAGACACAGGTTCAGCTTGTTCAACGTGAGTCTCAACATGATCATTATTTAGATCCTCAAATATAACCACGGATTCAACTTGATTATCAATATTAACCATAAGGTCATCTTGATCGTCAAATATAACTACGGGATCTATTTGATTATCATCGGCATGAGATGTAGATGGCTCATGTTGAACATTCTGAGCCACATCGGATGCGTATGTTGGCGGAGATATCGATCGAAATGAATATAGTGTGATCCGCACTGAGACAAGCCGTCGGTGTCATACACGGGCCTGTGTCACTCATGTAGAGTTCTTGCATGTTAGCCATTAACATCACAACTGCATTAGCCTGCAAGTCCTCCATGTCATCATCTGAATCTGCATTTGCCATGAAGATTTGTTCCTTTTTGGTAAGAGTTCCACCAGCTTCATCCTTGAGAGCCAAGAGTAAAGCCTCTTTGTGATAAGCGTTGCCTCTTGTCCTCGGCTTTGGGCATGTTATAGCCAGATGACCCTTCTCATTACAGTTATAACAACGAAGACCATTAACCCGGCCTCGAGCATTTACATGTTCAACCACATGAGCTTGTTGTTGTGGAGCACCCATGTTATTCCTTCCATTAGCATTAAACCCTTGACCACTACCCATCCGACGAACATTACCACGATTACGAACTTCAACACGTCCATTGTTGACAACAACCGATTCCTTATGTTTGATGAGGTACGAATGCGATTGTTGGATTTGTTTGAATATCGGCCAAGGCTCTAGCAATCATGACAAACCCTTGTTGCAATGCATCGAAAGCTTCTGCATCCTCATTAGATTCACTGTAAAGTGCTTGATCATTGTTGTTGTTGTATGGAACCAATTGAGTTTCTTGAGTTTGTTGCTGTGACGGATCATATGGTGTGATTGTAGCAGTTGGTTGTGGAGGATTTGTGAATACAGTTTGCAAGGTTGGAAATTGAGGATAACAAGCTTGAGCCCACAATGCAAGATTTTGATTATCCGGGAGTGAAGGTGAAACAGGAGCTCCACGGATGACTCTTTCTCTGTTAACTTCCTTTTGGTGAGGCTTCAAATAGTCATACAATAATCCGTATGTAGCATGATGAAGATTCTTCGCTTGACGGATGAAGATAACATACTTTTTCCAATCAGGACCAAGACTACTTAGGAACTTTGTGCTGACTGCAATTCTTGACATAATGATGTTATGTTTTTCCATGTCATTGATGATGTCTGAGAAGCGATGATGATATGACTCTAATGTCTCCCCTGGTTCAATCATGAAGTGTTCATATGCCAAGTATATTTTGGATTCCATGTCTTCTTGATTGAGTTATGTGCCTCAACACTCTGGCATCGGATTGGTAACCCCAAAAGGATATATTGCATTGCAAGTTCATCGGCTTCCATGTGTAGAAGTTGGTCAAGAGTAAGTTGATCAAGACCGACAACGCTGGTGAGATCATCTCTGGTGGATTAGCATTCGGATCTCCTGCACAAATGATAGTAGGCATCCGAAATGGACCTTCAAGGATGACCTTCTTCAAGAACTTTCCATGTGGCTTCTTTAGATCACAAAACCTAAAGAACCTTATCACCCATTGATCGTAATTTCCGGGAGTGAGCATTGGAGGTCTATCAAGTGATCCAGCCTCATGAATGGATTGTTGGCTACTTAAAGCTTCACACATCTTTGCAAACCAAGACGGTTCCTTCATAGCATACTTGGATGGATGCTGATTTTGAAAGTTTGTGTAAGGTTGTACTTGAAGACTAGGTGGTGTTTGAATCATTTGTGGTTGAATTGCTCCTTGAGGAAATTGATGTTGTTGTTGATAGAGTTGTTGTTGTTGATAGAGTTGTTGTTGTTGTTGTTGTTGAGGATACATATGAGGAAAATAGCCAGAGTATGGTGGTTGAGACATCTTGAAACTTGTGTTGATGATGGATCTTTGTAGTCGAATGAAACTTTGTTGATGAAGTATCCTTATGCGTAGAAAACCAGCTTATGCAAAGGAAGTAGCTTATGCGTAAAAACACCACCTTACGCGTAACAATGAGGCTTACGCGTAGACTTGGTGAAACCGTAGCTTATGCGTAAACCAAAGACTTAGTAGTAAGAACCTTATGCGTAATATTTTCTTAGGCGTAAGACTTGCTTATGCATAGAAAATGCTTAGGCGTAAGATGTTTACTCGTAAGCTTTTATGCTTAGGCGTAAAACTAGGGTTTTTGCCCAAAAATCCTTTACACTTAACCAGTGTAGAAGATATCCAAAGTCGAAGTGTTTTCAGGCTTATCCAAGCAAGAAAACACTGAGTAAACCAATTAGCACTGAAGATCAAGCCTAGAAAAGCTTATGCGTAGACTTTGAGTTCTTACGCGTAAAACTAGGGTTTTACTTATGCGTAGGAATAACCAAATTTTGCCAAAACTGATTTTTCTGCCCAAAAGTGTTTTTAAACCAGATTTTTATGATGAAACAGCTTCAATATCACCAAAATAACACAAAAGTGTGAAACTTGACGATCCAAAACTCTTATACACCTTACGCGTAGAAATGACTATGCGAATGAAATCAAGCTCAAAACTAAGGAAATACACGTAAAGTTTCAAAATTTTTGCCAAAAACTTAAACTTTAACACCAAATAACCTTTAAAGGACAAGAATCTTGAGTTTTAAAGTGTAAAAAGCTTTTAAGCGTATGAAAATTTGAATACCGAAACTTACGCGTAGGACACAAAAACTTCAAAACAAACACACATTTCACCCAACTATTTGGCGAATGATACCACTGTTAGGTCACCATGTTTGTAACACAAGCATCAATATAAGAAGTAGAGATGAAGAAATGATCGGTTGAACAAGTCACAAACACACACACGAATATGAGAAGAGTTTAGGCCTAGATTTATTAGTGAAATGAACAACCAACTCTCAAATGAGAGTTACAAGACTATTTATAGGGGAAGGAGCTAGGGCAACATATCTAGTCCATTCCTTTCCTTATTGGGCTTTAGCATAGGCTCATGGGCTTTCTACATGAGCCTAGCCTTAATTACTAACATAAAAGCCTTAATTAAGCTAACTACTACATATTGATTACAAACACTTGAAATATAATTTAGGAGTGATTCCAACACTTCCCTTTTTGAAGTAGAGGCGAACATAATTTTCAAGATTCTCGCCAACATGTTGAATGGAAGCCATTGAATGAACACATGGCAATCCTTCCAACTGAAACATCCTACAAGTGCAAGTCATATTTAAAGTGTCAACAACAAACCCATTGGATCCGCGTGTTATGTCACAATTCACAAATTCGGTCATTTCTTAAATTAAATATGCATCATATTAATTCATTCATGGCATTTCATTTCACATTAATCGCGTAATTTTTATATTTAATAAACGTTATCGCGTGAGTTATTATTTTGTATATTTAATCCATTACTTTCAAAAATGATCCCGATGTATTTTTAAACTTACATTTAGTTCATAAAAACTATATTTTTAGTTTTCCTAGTGTTTCAAATTTATTTGGTACATAAATCGTTAAAGTTTAATTATTACGTCGTTTTCTTAAAAATTTTACGGTAATTATTTTATCACTCAAATTTTCACAAGGAATGTATTTTTACAATTTTTATTATATCATTACAATCTATTTTGAACTATTAAAAACTTACTTGTACCAAAAACTACCATTTACCTTTACTTATACATTTTCCTACATTTCTTTAACAATTACACAACAATATATATATATAAAAAAAAAAAAAAAAAAAAAAAAAGGATATTTTTGACAAAATCCCCATATCCGCCCTTATGGGGTTATCATTTATTGTTTGGACAAATTTTCCAACTTGATTGTTTATATTCATACTTCCACCCAATTTCATACTTCCATCATTCATTCATTTTATTTTCAAGACAAGTAAAAGATTTTTCTTCTCTCTTGCTCATCCATCAAGACCGCCATAGAAGAAATCACAAAGGGATCATCAAGTTTTTCATGCTCAAGTGTTTTACAATCTAGATAATACTCTTGTTAAGGTTTTGAAATAAAACCTAGGGTATTTAGGCTAACCTTGTTCTTTGCACCTCATCATATTCATTTGTAAGCAAGTTTCTTTCATTTTCATGTTTCCTTTTCATTTTCATATTCATCTTTTCATTTTTGGAGATAGTATGCATGATATGTGATTTATACCATTTATTTCATGATTTTAGAGTTATTTATATACTTTGGTCATCCTATAATTATTCCCATGGTATTCTTTGGTCTTGATGGTGATTAGGAACCCATGACACCCTAAGAAGGTGTATGGTAGGATTAGATTAGCTTTGGAGTTGATTTGAAGGGATTAGAATAAGTTTGGTCCGAGAAAAATTATTTTCGATAACTATATATATATGTTCTGTCCTTATTTCGAATTTCTGGAAAAACCTACTGTTGGTACGAAACTTTGGCCTCGATATTTAGAAAATATACTTTAAAACGAATCCGTGGCGCTTGAACGGATTAAACGGACTTATAACGAAGAAGTTATGGATTTTAAAGTTTGACGACGAAATAAATAGTTTTCGGAAAATTCAGCATGCGCTTTTACTCTATTCGGGTCAAAACGAGCCTTAAGCTTCACAAATTATTTCGACTAGTCAAAAATATATTAGTTTACTTGATACGAAGCTAAGGACGTATTATACGAGAAAACGGATTTAAAACGACAAAGATATGCACTTTTTCATAAAGTTGCCGTAAATATTATTTTCCGAAAAACTATATTATTTTTACGTTACAAGTATTACATTAGTCAGAACGACCATGTTTGCGGCGAGCTTTTAACCATGATGTGAAACTTTTGGAACGAAATGTCTTCTAGTAAAATCAAGTTCATCGGCCATATTTTTCAAAACAAAAAGTCGTTTGTAAAGCGGAGTTATAGTAAATTAATTACGGATGTTCAAACTTGGCGAAACTCATTTTCTCGCACACACTTAGCCAAAATCACTATCTTTAGCCCTTAATATCTTTATGATCGAGACCTTTTGGACTAAAACTCCGAATCGAAACTTCTAGATATCGATACAAACTTTCCAAAACAATGAGTTCGTTCTCTAACGATCGACGTACACTATTTTACGACTACTTTTCCGAGCCATTTTTGTTAATTTCAAGAAATTTCCGACGACATTGTTTAGCGACGAAAAGTGGAAATTTCACCAAAATCATTATAAAACCATTGTAGGATGACATTTTGACGTAAAACTTGTAAAGTGATTTTTGAAGGGTCTAGACGTCAAAAGAGTATTTTTCGACGATTAGTAATATTTTCAAACTCGCTAATGGTATAAATAACATACGAAGTGCATGCATAACATTACATTGCAACTCATTGCATATCATATCATTCGTGATAGGTCCCGGTTAACACATCACATTATACCTCGGTGTACTCACTTTTGTCATCGCCTCAGTTTACCAAGTGAGTAATCACATCCCCTTTTTACCGTTTTACTATATTTTTGGGGCGAAATGCATGAACCATATTTGAACTAAATTGATTTTTACTTCTATGAACTCTTTAGACTTGAACTTTTGAACTTGACTTAGAATCTTGGATTTAATTATGAATATATGACTTGTTGGAATTTATTGAACCGTACATGTTATGACCTTGTCCCAAAGTCTCCCATGTTCGGAGCATCACTATAAAGTCTCGCCTTATTGGTGGAGCGTCTCAATAAATCTCGCCTAGGTGGTCGAGTGACAAAGGAGTCTCCCTTGTTGGAGCAAAGTGCAAAGTCTCCCATGTTCGAGCATCACTATAAAGTCTCGCCTTATTGGTGGAGCGCCTCAATAAATCTCGCCTAGGTGGTCGAGTGACAAAGGAGTCTCCCTTGTTGGAGCAAAGGCAAAGTCTCCCATGTTCGGAGCATCACTATAAAGTCTCGCCTTATTGGTGGGCGTCTCAATAAATCTCGCCTAGGTGGTCGAGTGACAAAGGAGTCTCCCTTGTTGGAGCAAAGGCAAAGTCTCCCATGTTCGGAGCATCCCTGAATTATTATATTCGTGGTACTATATTGTGAACTATTATGACCGCTTATAATTGACTTTTAGACATACTACTTTTGGCAGTGGGTTGTGAACACACAGGTTGCAAGTTTTGTATGGGCGGAACTTGGAACTGAGTGGATTTACAATGCCTTTGCTTTGCGGACCATTTTCGTTGACCGAAAGCTTTGAATATTTCTTACGAGTTTTCTTATTTTTGCTAAACGTGTTTACTCACCAACTATTTTCATAGTTGACCCGTTTTTCTCTCATGCATTTCAGGTGATCGTTAGTAAGCTCTTTCTACCAAGTCTTGCATAATGAAGTTTTCACTTGTCAATATAAATCATTATGTATAAAACATATATTTTGGAATCTAAACTTTGTAATATATATTCGCCGATGTCGGCTAAACTGGTATTGTAATGGTGTAATATTTCTTTTAATATTAATGTTGGTATGTTCTATTATCTTGTGCTTATGTTCCTTTCCGTTACACTCGTGTTTCCGCCCATGTGGGGTGTGACAGATTGGTATCGAGCCAAAGGTTATAGAGAATGCCGATTTTTCAAAAATAAAAATCACAACTATAACCGAAAAATTTTTTTTTTTTTTTTATTAAACATTGAACATCATCCGAGTCAACTAGTCCTATCGTTGCATCGTTAATCATAAATTATACATAGCCCGATCAACTATGTCTAATTTATGAAGAACCATGCAATGATAAGAGTGGTAGTTTTAAATCATGTTTAGTCGAGTCTTTAGAGTCCGGTCACCAAGTTGCATTGGTCGGGTGGGTATGCATGGCATGTTTTACGCTCACGTCTACATTACCGTACCTTGTTCATATCTTCTCTTTTCCATCTTTCGACTTGTTAGACATAGCATGTCTCTGCTCTGTCATGTTTCGATCACTATAACACATTACCACCGTTCGCACCTCATCGACTTCGTTCGAATGTCGTTTACTCAACCCGATGTTTTGGTCCTCTCAGAGGATCATGGTCGCAAGAAACACACGCTCGTGGAGGTAACAACAACGGCAACCCAAACAACAATGACAATCCGGACAACAACGCCTGCTGGAATAGCGGATCTACTCACCCAAATTATAATACATCTCGATGCTAGACGAACCAACAACGGAGAAGGTACTTCAAACAATGGACGAAAGCGGCGGGAGGATCACCGGGAAGCCGAGACCGAATCAACAAAACAAGAGGCGCGAATAACCCGTAACTATGGGCGACCACCCGAAGCGCAAAGGATATGCGGTCCACATCCTTTGTGTACTCGATGTAATTATCATCACTCGTGAGACCGCCAAGGTGCGGCAAATGTGGGCGACGGGTCACTTCGTGCGAAATTGCTCAAACAGGCTCGGAAATCAAGGATGAGGAAAGCATGTTACGAGTGTGGAAGTCTAGATCACCTTCGCAATACTTGTCCAAAGTTGAAAAGAACTCCCAATCAAGGAGGTAATCGTCCAAACCTGGCGTTGGCAATAGAAGGCCCACAAGATCAGAACATTGAAATTCCTCCCGCACGTGGTCGAGCATTCTATCTGGGTACCGAGGAAGCCCGCAACGCGTAACGGGTACATTCCTTTGAACAACCACTTTATTTCTGTGCGACATAATTTTGAGTGCATAACTTCCTTCCAATCTTTACCACGTTCACGACATTGATTAATTTGAGACCTATTGATATCGACCTTAGTTGTTATATGTTTTGTTGATTTGATTTGATTTGTGTAAGCAAATCCAATATCGAGCGAATCTTTCAAAAGACTTCATTCAAGGATGTTGATTCCTATCTTTCTAACAACTTGTTTCCTAGCTTGATCTAGTGACGCTTCTTGTTTGATGAGTTGCGAAAATCAAGCTAAGAGACAAGTTTACTCAAGTCGGTTTAGTTTAATCTCATGACAGCTCTTGTTTGATGAGTTGTGGGATTAAATTAGAATCGACTACCTAAAAGTCTTTTGAGAGCTACGTTCGATATTGGGCAAGTTTACCCTATCCAATCTAATCACGGCACGTACTTAGTTGAATGGGGACACATGCGCATGGGCATTGATATGATCATTTAGACTGCTCGTATGAGCATGAACTTTTAGAACTCTTGTCGAGGTTCGGACCATAGTATCGTTAATCGAATCACGGGACGTGATTCGTGACATGGGAAGAATGTCACAATTCACAAATTCGGTCATTTCTTAAATTAAATATGCATCATATTAGTTCATTCATGACATTTCATTTCACATCTAAGCGTAATTTTTATATTTAATAAACGTTATCGCGTGAGTTATTATTTTGTATATTTAATCCATTACTTTCAAAAATGATCCCGATGTATTTTTAAACTTACATTTAGTTTATAAAACTATATTTTTAGTTTTCCTAGTGTTTCAAATTTATTTGGTACATAAATCGTTAAAGTTTAATTATTACGCCGTTTTCTTAAAAATTTTACGGTAATTATTTTATCACTCAAATTTTCACAAGGAATGTATTTTACAATTTTTATTATATCATTACAATCTATTTTGAACTATTAAAACTTACTTGTACCAAAAACTACCATTTACCTTTACTTATACATTTTCCTACATTTCTTTAACAATTACACAACAATATATATATATAAAAAAAAAAAAAAAAAAAAAAAGGATATTTTGTGACAAAATCCCCATATCCGCCCTTATGGGTTATCATTTATTGTTTGGACAAATTTTCCAACTTGATTGTTTATATTCATACTTCCACCCAATTTCATACTTCCATCATTCATTCATTTTATTTTCAAGACAAGTAAAAGATTTTTCTTCTCTCTTGCTCATCCATCAAGACCGCCATAGAAGAAATCACAAAGGATCATCAAGTTTTTCATGCTCAAGTGTTTTACAATCTAGATAATACTCTTGTTAAGGTTTTGAAATAAAAACCTAGGGTATTTAGGCTAACCTTGTTCTTTGCACCTCATCATATTCATTTGTAAGCAAGTTTCTTTCATTTTCATGTTTCCTTTTCATTTTCATATTCATCTTTTCATTTTTGGAGATAGTATGCATGATATGTGATTTATACCATTTATTTCATGATTTTAGAGTTATTTATATACTTTGGTCATCCTATAATTATTCCCATGGTATTCTTTGGTCTTGATGGTGATTAGGAACCCATGACACCCTAAGAAGGTGTATGGTAGGATTAGATTAGCTTTGGAGTTGATTTGAAGGGATTAGAATAAGTTTGGTCCGAGAAAAATTATTTTCGATAACTATATATATATGTTCTGTCCTTATTTCGAATTTCTGGAAAAACCTACTGTTGGTACGAAACTTTGGCCTCGATATTTAGAAAATATACTTTAAAACGAATCC
Source organism: Chrysanthemum lavandulifolium (assembly GCA_022545495.1). NCBI lineage: Eukaryota > Viridiplantae > Streptophyta > Magnoliopsida > Asterales > Asteraceae > Chrysanthemum > Chrysanthemum lavandulifolium. The sequence continues at coordinate 77,817,284 of CM040240.1, forward strand.
GTGGCCGCTTGAACGGATTAAAACGGACTTATAACGAAGAAGTTATGGATTTTTAAAGTTTGACGACGAAATAAATAGTTTTCAGAAAATTCAAGATGCGCTTTTACTCTATTCGGTCAAAACGAGCCTTAAGCTTCACAAATTATTTCGACTAGTCAAAAATATATTAGTTTACTTCGATACGAAGCTAAGGACGTATTATACGTGAAAACGGATTTAAAACGACAAAGATATGCACTTTTTCATAAAGTTGCCGTAAATATTATTTTCCTAAAAACTATATTATTTTTACGTTACAAGTATTACATTAGTCAGAACGACCATGTTTATGCGCTTTTAACCATGATGTGAAACTTTTTGGAACGAAATGTCTTCTAGTAAAATCAAGTTCATCGGCCATATTTTTCAAAACAAAAAGCTGTTTGTAAAGCGGAGTTATAGTAAATTAATTACGGATGTTCAAACTTGGCCGAAACTCATTTTCTGCACACACTTAGCCAAAATCACTATCTTTAGCCCTTAATATCTTTATGATCGAGACCTTTTGGACGAAAACTCCTGAATTGAAACTTCTAGATATCGATACAAACTTTCCAAAACAGTCGAGTTCGTTCTCTAACGATCGACGTACACTATTTTACGACTACTTTTCCGGAGCCATTTTTGTTAATTTCAAGAAATTTCCGACGACATTGTTTAGCGACGAAAAGTGGAAATTTCACCAAAAATCATTATAAAACCATTGTAGGATGACATTTTGACGTAAAAACTTGTAAAGTGATTTTTGAAGGGTCTAGACGTCAAAAGAGTATTTTTCGACGATTAGTAATATTTTCAAACTCGCTAATGGTATAAATAACATACGAAGTGCATGCATAACATTACATTGCAACTCATTGCATATCATATCATTCGTGATAGGTCCCGGTTAACACATCACATTATACCTCGGTGTACTCACTTTTGTCATCGCCTCAGTTTACCAAGTGAGTAATCACATCCCCTTTTTACCGTTTTACTATATTTTTGGGCGAAATGCATGAACCATATTTGAACTAAATTGATTTTTACTTCTATGAACTCTTTAGACTTGAACTTTTGAACTTGACTTAGAATCTTGGATTTAATTATGAATATATGACTTGTTGGAATTTATTGAACCGTACATGTTATGACCTTGTCCCAAAGTCTCCCATGTTCGGAGCATCACTATAAAGTCTCGCCTTATTGGTGGAGCGTCTCAATAAATCTCGCCTAGGTGGTCGAGTGACAAAGGAGTCTCCCTTGTTGGAGCAGTGCAAAGTCTCCCATGTTCGGAGCATCACTATAAAGTCTCGCCTTATTGGTGGAGCGTCTCAATAAATCTCGCCTAGGTGGTCGAGTGACAAAGGAGTCTCCTCTCCCATGTTGAGCATCACAATAAAGTCTCGCCTTATTGGTGGAGCGTCTCAATAAATCTCCCTAGGTGGTCGAGTGACAAAGGAGTCTCCCTTGTTGGAGCAAAGGCAAAGTCTCCCATGTTCGGAGCATCCACGAATTATTATATTCGTGGTACTATATTGTGAACTATTATGACCGCTTATAATTGACTTTTAGACATACTACTTTTGGCGGTGGGTTGTGAACACACAGTTGCAAGTTTTGTATGGGCGGAACTTGGGCCGAGTGGATTTACAATGCCTTTGCTTTATGGACCATTTTCGTTGACCGAAAGCTTTGAATATTTCTTACGAGTTTTCTTATTTTTGCTAAACGTGTTTACTCACCAACTATTTTCATAGTTGACCCGTTTTTCTCTCATGCATTTCAGGTGATCGTTAGTAAGCTCTTTCTACCAAGTCTTGCATAATGAAGTTTTCACTTGTCAATATAAATCATTATGTATAAAACATATATTTTGGAATCTAAACTTTGTAATATATATTCGCGATGTCGGCTAAACCGGTATTGTAATGGTGTAATATTTCTTTTAATATTAATGTTGGTATGTTCTATTATCTTGTGCTTATGTTCCTTTCCGTTACACATTATTCATCGTGTTTCAATTTGCCAAAATAGCCCTCAAGTTACCCCTTTGAATACTTTATACCAATTGGACATTTCTAGCAAACATGTGACAATCGCTGATAAGTGTCCAACCTTTACCTCCGCCAATCATCTCCGGATCTTCAATCAACAATTTTAAGAGCCATGACCATGTATCATTGTTTTCAACTTGGACCATCGCCCATGCTATCGGGTACATTTGGTCATTAGCATCCCTCCCACACATGTTAGTAATTGTCCTTTTGCGCACCTTTAAGAAACAACTATCTAGACCTATGCATAGCCTACATCCATCCAAGAAACCCTTTTCAATGCATCAAACATATATACAATCCTTTAAGGTACCTCGGGCCGCCTTGACTCAAAACCACATAATTAAGCTCAATTGTTGAACCCGGATTAGTAGTCTCAAGTTCTTCTTTGTAGTCCCATAGTTGAGCATAGTGTTCCACCATATCCCCAACAAGACCATTCAAGGCTATCCTTTTTTCTCTCATACACAATGTTTGAGAAACTCATACTTCATATGTAGCAAATATTTCTTTTTGTATATCCAATAATTTCCAGTTTGGTTGTGTCCTAAATCTATTAAAATATTTTTTGGCAATCCACCTACAGTTTATTCTTTTACTTTTAAAAGTTTCCCACATTTGTGCTTTGGGTACATGGAAGAAATGTGGTACAAACTATCTTTCTTCGAATAACCAAGCCAAATCCTCGACTTATATCCTTTGGCTGAAACAAAAACAATAGATACTGCTTTCCTTTCATTTCTTGTGTATCTAATATCTTTCTTAATTGCTTGGGAATAATCATTAACAACATTTTTAAATTGTTCTCTTGACATAAATACCTGACCAACTTCAAAATGAGTATCTCTAGGATCATTTGGCTCTTTAAAATAATACTTTTTCACTTTTTTTATTGGTTGAAATTCTTCCCCTTCAAAGACTGATCCCTCACTTTCTGTTGAGTTACCTGATCCTAAGCCATGATCATGATCATCATCTTCATCCATGAACTCGGGTATGGATTCATCATCACTGTCGTTTTCCATTTGTTTGATTTCCTCAACATCCGCATGTACATTGTAGTTATCAACATCTAGTACGCGACTGTTAGGTTCCACAACTTTATCTATCTTGAAGCTTAACCTCATTTTTCTTGCCTCCGTGACTTCTTCGTCAGAGTGTACACTCTCTTTAGCACTATATAATTGAGTCGAGTCGGATGAGTTTCCTTCTTCAACATCATCATCCCATAGATTATTATAGTTACCGTTTGAAGCACCATCATCTTCCCCATGATGAACATGATTACCTCCGGAAGCATCATGATCATCTTCATACTCACTGTAATAAAATGGAAACAATATAACTATGCAAATGTTGGCAATGTATATTAGTTAGCAATACAACATGGGAATTATATAAAACATGATTCATCAATTCATTGAACGTGGCAAAAATGAAGTATATATTAATTGCGATATGAACATCTACCTTAACTTTTTGTTTCTATATTGAATATTAACTATCATAATCATAATAAAGATATGTATATGACGTAAACTTGAATCATCTACAATCTAGTTGTTGACTATGTTAGAACTTAAAGTGATGGAAAGAACTTTATAATTACCTTGGCATTGTAAAATTATTGACCGACAAATGATGCTCGAATAATGTTTTTCAAAAGGAAGAAGCACGTGTATTCAGTAAAAACCCTAGTTGTGAATTAATATCGTTGTTCCTTTTGCCATATCAATCCAAGGGTAATTTCAAGATTTTTGAGGGGTTTTTAGTCAATAGTCACTACAATTGGCCGGATTTGATAAAAATGAAAAGAAAAATGATTCTTATGCCTAATTAGCAAGCCTACTAGTATGCCTAATGATATGATTGGTATATTTGAAAAAATGATTTGTGGAAATTTAGAGAGAGAAAATATATAATGTGATTGTACAAGTAATTTATGTATTAAGATTGTATTTAGGCATAAATTGTGACCTAAATAGCATTAATGAAATCAAAATATATTTATACTTGAACGGCCAACCCATTAATTATGAGCGGCCTTAATGAAAAAAACTCAGAAAGACTGGTATGGTGTTATTCGATAACACGTTATTGGTATCCACATCAGTATGCCACCTCATCTCCATCCAATAACACGCCAATAACTAAAACACCCTCCCTCATAACACACCACTAATACGTTATCGGCCCCACAAAATACCCCACTAAAAATATTCACCACCACAATACACAAAATAAAAATAAGAAAAAACACAAAACAAACCAATGACTTGAGCCATTTTAGTAACTCAAATTCATTTGGCTCAACTTTGACATATTGACCGGTATAGTGGCTCACGAATGACATGTTAAATGGCTACCTTACCTTGTGCGACAGCCTCCATGTACAAAATCCCATTAATAAATGGAATAGCGTTTGGCGCAAAAACGGCGTTTTTCAATTCTTGTTTTCATATTCCTTCCTTTCTCTCTCTCTGACACACAACCAAAAAGCAGTTTCATGCTTTTCAAGTAAAGAAAAGAATCAAAATAAATCTTTTCATTTGATTAAAATCATAACCCAGACTCACTTTCCACCTAATTAATCTGTTTGTTACTTATTTTCGAAGCAAATAATCATCATTACGAATGGGATCATCAGGTCAGTATGATTTGTCATTTAAGATCTTGTTGATTGGTGATTCAGGTGTTGGTAAAAGTAGTCTTCTTGTTAGTTTTATTTCTGATGATCATGCTCTTCAAGATCTCGCTCCTACTATCGGTAATCAACTTATTCTTTTCCAATTATTGTTGCATTATTTATTCTTATTGAGAGTTTTATGTTTTTTTGTGATTTGTATGTGATGTTAACACCTACATACGTGTCGATTTTATGTTTGAACTAGGGTGGGTCCCGGGGCACCAAATTTTAGTGTTAATTTTTGTAAAAAACCTTGATGTTTCCTAAATGCACCTAGTCCAAAAAAATGTGTTCCTCGTTATGTATAATTTTTCGTAAATGCATCTGGTTAAATTGTGTCCTGGTTCCGTCCCTGCTAATATAATAGAAACATGTATTAGCAATTTTGTTATAAAAGGTTAATTGTATATGTGTTACAAAATAGCTAGATACTAATGTGTCTATTTGAGTGATGTATGTATTAAGGAAATCCTGTTTACTAAATGCCAATATTTTGACTAGTAGTCAACTATTTTTATTAAATAATGTGTGAAACCGAAGTAAAATTTTATTTTGGGATTTAGAAGGGCTATAGGTTGACTTTTGAGATTAAAAGCTTATAATGAAATGCAAATTTGAGAAGGTTTTTGAGTAAGTTTCAATCTGGATGGAAATTTTCTTAGTGAGTCAAAAGTTAATATCCATCTTGTTGAAGTTTAGTAGTCGTTGGTTTGACCTCCAAAGTCAGAGTTAGAGTCAAAGGCTAAAAGTCTTCGTTTCTTATTCACAGGCTCAGTTTGTGCTTATTTTTGCATGTGTTTGTATTCTGACAGGTGTTGACTTCAAAATCAAGCAGCTAACAGTTGGTGGAAAAAGATTAAAACTTACAATTTGGGATACTGGTAAGCATTTCTAATATTATACACATATATTCCTCCGTAGCGTGTTTTTTGACTGGCTAACTGTTCATAGATCCATCAATGTCTTAGCTATGGATTTATTTTCGCATGCTCTACTGTAAACTTGTGAAAGTTGACTTAAGGTTTCACTAGTGTAGCGAAAAAGTGTTTGTTATACAGTACTTTGGATTTCTTCGTTCCTCATTGCCAGACAAAAGTCGAGGTTATGGAACAAAGATAGTCTGTTATGAGCACCAAAAAACAGTTTTTAAGAATAGTCTCTTTTTAAACGATTTTGTATAGATGAGTTTACGAGATTTCTTGCAAGCTGAGTCCATCAAATACAAGTGTTTCTCATGTGTGATCTCATAAAATTTCTTGTGTAGCTGGACAAGAAAGATTCAGGACATTGACAAGTTCTTACTACAGGGGTGCCCAAGGGATTATTCTTGGTACGTAATGACGATATCTGCACCATTGTCTCCTACTTATTAGAGTTTTTAAACATTTTTTGAAGTATCATTACAAATTGCATATGTTTTAGTAAAATATATTATTTCTATTATATACTGTCGTAAATACAAAGCGAACTGTTCATCATATTTATATAATGACTGAAAGCCTTTCAGCCTCTTTAAGCATATTTCTTTGCAGCACATGGCTCATCTAGTTTTTTAAGTTCTATTACTGCTTATAGTCATATAAATATGCTTATATCTGCGTTTCAAAACCTTAAAAGCAGTGGTAAGCATTCCATGTGACTTCTTTAGTGCTTAATTATATAAGGTATAAGCAGAACCATACTCAGTTCATATTAGTACTCTCTAACTTTACCTTAAGTAGTTGACAGCTTACCTGGTATTTGCTTTACCTTAAGTAGTTGACAGCTTAGCTGGTATTTGCTTTACAGTAACCGGTGAAATCCACAAATAAATATTTTTAGACTAACCAAAGTGGTGAGGAGGCACTTACCTAGATGGTCATTTAGGCTGTCCAAAGCTGGGATTTTGTTTGCAATTATGGCTTGAGCTTTTCAGTTTTATTGTGTATACGCGGAGTTCTGGATTACATCTTTTGAAATATAAGTGATAACATAGAAATTCAATTAAGCATTCTTCACAATAACATGACATTAACTAAAGATCAATTTATAGTACTCCGTATGGCCTCCACCCTACCAAAAAAATTGCAAAGCCGTGCATTCTGAGTTATTGCTAAAAGTTTAGACTTTAGATACAACTTTTTAAAATATATTTTCCAAATTACTTTGCTACCCACTAACTACCATCACAATATAACTGTAATATAAATTCTGATCAACACAATTGTTTCCACTTTTAGGCATTGTCCTGTTGAGCGATATTTTTGTATTTGGTCATTAGCCAAAAACGTTTGTTAGACCTTCTTTTGTCTGCATATTTTCTTTTCGATTGATGGAGTATGTCATTGAAAAAGCTCGAATGCAACCCTCAAATTTAATGTTTGTTTTATAATGTCATCACTCCGTTAAACATTCGGATTGCCTACTTAATGGCAGAAAGCTCATAATTACACATACTCATGGAGTGTGGTTCTATTTGCTGAAGGACACTTGTGTAGTCCACTTACTCAAGTACCTACATTACATTAACCTCTTACTAGAATAACGGCTTCAGCTAATAGGTCCGCACCAGTTAGTTTTGCCAAACACACGCTAGTTCTAGCACTTACCTTAGTTGTCTCTAGATGAGTAACTAGTCCAATTTCTGCTGATTGCATTATACATCATCTCTTGTCTAGATTTATAATTTCATTTTCATTCTTCCAAGCTTGATTAGTGATATGTACAAACTACGTATGTATTGCAGTGTATGATGTTACAAGAAGAGACACCTTCACAAACCTGTCAGAAATATGGGCTAAAGAAATCGAACTGTATTCCACCAATCAGGACTGTGTCAAAATGCTTGTTGGAAACAAAGTTGATAAAGTAAGTTTCTCTATTCCAGTTTCAAATATGATTCTTAACTGATAAATTCAGCTATCTCTGAAAATATTTATTCTTTGAGCTAGACGATATCTCTTATCTAGTTTTTGTTGTATTTACCTTATGTTTGAAAATAAAGTTTAGTAACTTGAAATGCTATTGCAGGACACTGAAAGATTTGTAAGCAGGGAAGAAGGCATTGCTCTTGCTAAAGAGCTCAACTGTTTATTTCTTGAATGCAGTGCCAGAACCCACGAAAATGTCCATCAATGTTTTGAAGAGCTTGCACTAAAGGTAACAATAGGATTATATACTCTTTGGTTATATAACAGTTACATCAAATATTCTTTTTATCGAATCATCGATCAATAAAAGGGGTGAAACCCGGCAGATTACTTGTACATCCTTTATCTCATTATATGAGATGCAATATACTGTTGACATTTTTGCTGATATATGTAACGTACTCTTTTTTGTTAACCGTTACTTGATGTATGAAGAAAGTATGCAATTAGTTGCATTAAAAGTTTAAAACGCAAGTATCTTGTTACAAGTTGCATATTTTGGTAACAAAGGGCAAGTGTAGTGCATTAAATGGTTTAGTAAAGAAAAATTATGTGCACTTCTCAGTAGAAAGTGAATACCACATTGCTTTTTCTTGCAGTTTTCCCATTAGAAAAGAGATGTCTCTGATTTAGAAAAGGGGAAATCGCCAAACTAACCTACATGAGATTTCTTTCTGTAATAACCCTCTATTTCGCGACTAGGCTGGTGTCGCAAAATACATTTTTCTGTCACCAAATTAAATATCTGTGATTTAAATGAATTTTCAACGTCGAAAAAAGTAATGTTAGCGACACATACCGAGATATAGAGGGTCAGTTTGGTCAAACTTTGAAAAGAACTGCTCAAAATGGTGGTCATGTCTCAAGATGGTTAGTTGGTGATTGTCTGTTTCGAATTTATGATACTTATTCTGGTTCATAACACAGATAATGGAGGTTCCGAGTCTTCTGGAAGAAGGGTCTACAGTAGTGAAGAGAAATATATTGAAGCAAAAACCAGAGAACCAGGCTGCACCTACAAACGGCTGTTGTTCATAGACAATGCTCCATTGCTCTGTATGAAAGGCACGTGGTCCTGACCAGCGTTACTAATGGACCCATATGGTAGCTACCTCCATGACAAACCTTAACACGCATGTAAATAATTGAAGTCTTTAGCTACAAAGCTAGTGCTTGAGCTTGTGTAAAGTCGGTTGCGTTTCTTATTTCACTGTATCTTTGTGTCTATTTTCATCAAGAGGAATATAAAGTATCTAGTCTAAGTGTGCTTTGTATATAACTTGAAACTCTGAAATCCGCCTTTAGCTTTCCTGATAATGAGAAGTGCTTTAGCCTTTATGTAGGTTTCCTTTATAAAAAATCTAAACAAAGGATGTGCCAGAAGTTTATCATCCTTGTAAACTGTCGCAGAACTAGATAGTACCTATGAATCGGATTTCCCGAAAACAACGATAGAAGAACTAGTGTTCAACAAACGATCATATAATAGTCCACTAACATTCCGAACGAAGTTGTTAATGCATTGGAAATTCCAAATGAGACAGTGTAGCATACTTTTGTAAGTTTATCATAAATGCAAATACTATCTCATATCTTTAGTTTACCAATAATTACCATCTTCGCGAAAATACGTATTCGTATGTTTAATGTACTAATATCTAAATCACTTTCACTTTTTATCATGCTAAAAAGTTAGTTGTAGATATACAAACACAATTTTCCTTCCTCTTGTGTTGATGTGTATAATATTGCTATCTACACTATTGACAGCAGTAAAGCAAATAACTACTCATTGACGGCAAACTAAAAGATAAGATATGAGTTTGAAATAGTAAGGATCGAGAAATATAATTAAGATTAAAAGAATAAGAAAGAATTACAACCACAAATTGATGCATCTACAAAAATAGATACATAACCCTATTATTTTTCCTTTTTTATTTAAAATATGTGACTACTATTTTTTTCTCATTTTCTCACTGGATCCATTCTCATATTTACTAAGGGATGTAAATAACTCGATGACGAAAACTAATTAAAATCATCCTTTTTTCCCTAAGATTTAAACACACTGCATGACAATCTATTTGGCCTTTTATGCAAACAACTATTTCCGCCTTTCCGGTAACCTCGTCAAGTTAGATTAAATTTCATTATATTACAAAGTAGTTAAATCTTATATATAATGTTTTTGACGGAATTGGAATCTGTTTAAGGAATTGGAATGTGAAGGAATGAAATGTTAGAAATTGAAATCCTTAGTATTTAAAATCTGACGGAATTGAAATTTGCAAATACTAACGCATGTTTGGTTAGAAGAATAAAATGAGAAAAAACAATTATATTAAAATATTTAAAATTTAATTTAAGAATAAATATACATATTAATAAGTAAGGTTGTCACAATAAAAAAAGTACAGAGTAAGATAAAACTCTCCCAAACCCTCTGACGATCTGCGATCTCTAACAAAAAACCCTAAATCGTTTTTCCTCTTGATCTTCAATCATTGTTGTCGGTTCAATTGTGACTACTTAGGGTTCTTCTTTTCGATCGTTAGTTTAGGGTTTATACTAGGTTCATTAATTGTACCGATCATCATTATGGTTTAATTGCTGTGTTGGTATCGCTTAATAAACCCTAGCTTTATAGCTAGGGTTTTACTGGTTTTTGTTTCCGAAGTCAAGACCTTAATATTCTTCGTTGTTTCTGGTTTGTTTGCTTTTGTTGACTGTTTTCATGACAAGATCGGGAGAGAGGGCTACTAATGTGAGTGGTAACATTGATGTTGATGAACTTAAGACACGTATGTCTCGGTTGAAGGGACAAGATGCAGGGAACGCTTATAGTACCAAGCCTGTGCCGATTAGGGTTTTGCTTAATGATGCGATTGAGATTGATTCCACTACATCCGCAAATGTGGACGTGACAGGTGCTTCTGCTACTGTGGGTTTGGGTACTGGACCTGATGATGAAGATGGTGTACGTTTGAATACACCTAATGCTACTGTGGTTACTGGTTCAAATACTACTGATGTGGAATTACTTAAGTCATGTGGAGCAGCTGGTCATGATGCGAATGAGCCTATTGTTAGTCTTGGTGAGTCGATTCTTCAATCGACAATGAACCCTAATAGTAGGAATGATGAGTTTACAGGTATTGCTTCTGGTTCTCGTTCGGATGGACAAGTGGAGCCGGTTTCACTTGGTTCAAGCCCGAGTCATGACGCACCTAGTCATGATACTTTATTGAAAATTCGTGCTATTGAAAAACAAATCTTTGAGGGAAAACTTGTTCTTGTGGGTGACGATGGGCAACCATTAAAACCTGCCGTGATAGTGGATACTACTACTTCTACTGGGGCTAAACCATTTGAGCATCTTAAGGTGCCGCAGTCACAGAATGAGCTAGAGGAGATGCTTACTGCTATTGGTTATCATTCGAAACCTCCTCAAGATACGAGTGGTCCTATGGCTTCTAATATTAATGCTACTAGTAGTCCTAATAATGCTAATGATAAGGTTGATACGAATGCATACGGGTCGTTGGTATTGAGAAGGTTGGTGATGCTTTGAAACAACCTTCGCATCGTATCTCGGTGTTACTTTCATCGAACCTATGAAACACACGTCAAACTTTTGGAGGTTGGAGTGTAATAAGAAAGCTAATGGTGTGGATCTTTCTGTCCCGATGAAAGTGGTTGAAGAGGTGAACACTAGGTTTGAGAATACTTTGTATGGGTATTTCCTTGGTCAACGCCTAGCTTTTCCGGTTGTTGATTACTTTGTACGCAATGCGTGGGCTAAGTTTGGTATACAAAAGGTAATGATGAATGCAAAGGGGTTCTTCTTCTTTAAGTTCAATTCGAAGAAAGGTGTTGATGATGTTCTTGAAAATGGTCCTTGGTTGATTAGAAATGTACCTATTATTCTTAAACCATGGACATTGAACACCAACTTATCGAAAGAGGATTTGACCAACATCCCGTGGGGTTAAATTCCATGATGTTCCTCTTGCTATGTTTTTCGATGATGGCCTTAGTCTTCTTGCCACATTGATAGGCACACCCAAAAGGTTAGATGCTTTACTAGCCAAATGTGCAAGGACTCGGGGGGCGTAGTAGTTTTGCTAGATGCATGATTGAAGTGAAGTCGGATGAGGTGCTTAGGGACGCCTTCTTGTTGAGATACCGCTTCGGATGGGTCGGGTTCAACTATTGAGAAGATTCGGGTTGAATACGAGTGGAAACCACCTCATTGTGATAAATGTAAGATTTTGGTCATACTTTTATTGAATGTCCTAAAGTTGTTGAACCTCCCGCCACCTACTAAGCGTGTTAATGATGGTTTCAAGACGGTCAATACTAAGAAGAAGGGAAAGCAAGGTGGTTTTACTATTCAGGGTCAAGGAGAGTTTACTAAACCTGTTGTGGGTAAGCAATTTCAATATCAACCCAAAAATACCCCTCCTGAACCTAAGAAAGTGGAAGTCACTAAGAAGAATGCTTCTGATGTGGCTAGTTCAAGTGGAACAAAGATCTCTACATCTAATTGGTTTGAGGCTCTTAATATGGAATTTACGGATGCTTTTGGTATTCCTTCTAATGACACCAACAAGGATGGGGATTCTGGTCGTACAATGGAAGTTAATGAAGAAGAGTCTATTAAGACAGGTACTGCATTACAAGAACCCCTTGTGAGTAATTTGAAAGAGATGGAGTCGGGTGTGGCTCCTAAAACTAGTGATTCTTGTATTCCGCCATCCTCTTCTTCTAAGAGAGTTAACCCATTTTCTAAAGTGGGAGATATCGTGGTGTCTGATTCTGAAGATGAGGTGGTTGCTAACCCATTTGATGAGTCTGCTAATATATTTGGTGGTGGCCAAGAGTTTGAAGATGAGTATGATGACTATGACTACGATGACTATGCGAAGTGTTTCGATCTTCCCGAATTTGGATGCTTTTAATGCCATGTATGGCACCAAACTTCAAGGACCTTGGAAGTAATTTTCTTTCGTTATGTTCTATGTTATCATTTGAGTAGTGGTTTGTTTTCTTGTTTAGAAAATAGGTTGTATCTTGTTATGTAAGCTTTATGCCTATGTAACGGGCTGAGATATGGGATCTCACTCATATCCATTGTACTTAAACGTTATTTTTGGTTAATATATTTACCAGGGTGCAGGATTACTCCCCTTTACCCAAAAAAAAGGTTGTCACAATAATAACTTCATTATCAAAAATTTGTCAAAGAATATGTCATCATTAAACAACTAGTATATAGGTTATTCGACGTGAAAACGAATTTTGATAACCTTAATCCAAGTCACGATACATTAATAATATTGGCATTTAGATATAAATCAAATTACTAGTAAACATCTATCCATAGAGTTATTGGCATCTATGTTTTTACCTAGATGCCAAAATCTATTTTCCCTCCAAGATAAGTCACGACCCAAACATCATCATGTATGTTCTTTTATTTCTTGATTCTCGTCCATATCATTCCTACTCACTTGAAAAAAATTCGACGCCGACTTCTCATGTGTAGTTGCTTCATCTACCTCAAAAATCTTCATTTGACGACGCTTGTCAGCCGTAGCCTTGAACTCCACATTTACTCAAGTGCTCTTCACATTTTTTCAAACGCTCACCACACTCCCAATGATCCACATATGACCCCAAACGCCGGTAATGAATTTCTTGTCAACGATAATCAAATCTTCAATTGCAAAAAAATAGTTTCTTTGTTTGCAATTGAAAATCTCACCGGCTTCGTAAACTCAACATTCATATTTACCCATAATTTAAATCACAAAACCTATCAAGTTTATCTATTTTCAAAATATTATCACTTTGTTTATCGATTATGAAAATTGAAATTTCTTTTACCAATTATGTCGACTTCATCCGGGGTTAAGACTTCCTTACAAGCGATTTTAACTACTTCAACTTTAGTCTAAACCGGTTTACCTCTTTCGGTCTTCAACATTTGGTTTTACCCTTGGCTTTTAGTACTTGTGTTTTATCTTCACGCATTACCATTACAATCCTTTTTCCTTCCATGAGATAAGGTAAATATTTCTTTGAAGATCATATACACCCTTAATTTTACTTGCCATGGTATTCCCAACAGAATACGACATTCATCAAAATCATCCACAACACAAAGTACCTCCACTTTATAGAATTTTCCGATAGACACGGGAACCCTAACTTAATAACCCTCTCTTAGACAAACCTCCATTGTTTTTTTTAAAGTCTACTAATTTTTATGAACCAAATTGTTAATACAAATAAGCCGTAAAAACGTTTATTTATATTTTACGATCTTCTAATGTTTTGTCGATAACAAAAGTAAAATCATATTAACGAAACAAATAAAATACGTAAATGGTTTGAACTAATAGTTTTATAACACACTTACGCTTTCATATAAAACACTATAACAAGATTAAGTGATTTTATTTTTAGATACACATGTACAACAACTAGTGTTTACATATTGGGTTAATACATACTTATATTAAGTACACTAAAATGGGTAAAAACAAGTATATACTAAAATGGGTAAAAGCAAGTATATACTAAATAGTTAAAACTAGCAAATGGTTTTGACCCATAACCCATGGTTTTATATATACCACTTACACAAGTTCAATGTATTCTTAAGGTACATTGTATCTAGATTGAAAACCATGAATCAACCCATAACCCATGACCCATGACCCATAACCCAAAATACCCATGGGCAAAGAGGAGGACCACGGATCCCTAGCTTTGTGCTAGCCGGATCCCAAGTGGAAGTGATCCGTGGGATCCGGGTAACAATGAGGTTTTTCCTCTATAAATAGTGAGCCATTTCTTCATTAATTCTCACCCTCTCCAACATACTTTCTCCCCGAGTTAAATTCACTAACCATAGATCCAAGAGATCTATGTTTGTAGTTTTGTTTTGTGTGATCTTTAGGTTCCTCTTAAAGGGAAGATCACCACCTTTGAAGTCGAACAAGCTCAAGTCCATGAGTTGCCAAGCTTCCTCATCATCAAGGCTATTGAAGTCTTGGGAATTAAGGTAACCATCGATTCTCGCCAAGCATCCGCCAATGGATTCTCGCCAAGAAGAATGGATTCTCGCCGGGTTACTTCAAACAGGTAAGTGTTAAAGCGATATCGTGTTGTCACGAAAGTGTGAATCCACGAGAGAGATAAGCTCAAGATAGAGTAAAAGTCACCACGTATGTATAGGTTGGCGCCAGACATGTAGAGCTTACTCGTAATAAACAATATGATTAACAAAACAATATGATTAGTTGCATGCTTGTCTAAAATGCATGCTTAGTCTATGTTAGTATTAGGAGCGTAAATTGTCAACGCCATTGGGTTTCTTGCCTATATAAGAAACCATGATAGTTTGTAATAGATAAGTTTTTCTCAAGTCTTTCAAGTCTTGTAAACTATCCGAAACATAGAGTTTCTATAATCAAAAGATCCATAGAGGATCAAAGAGTTCTTAGTTATTATAACTTGTATTTACTTTCCGCTCAAAATACGAGTTGTAGAGATCTTCCATTAGTTTGCTTGTGATTACATAGGCAACACTAACGATCTCCGAGTGCTTAAGATCTATCAAGGTCTTGGTTTTCAACAAGTGGTATCGAGCCTCTGAAAGTCTCTACGATACTAAGAACCATTCTCACCCCATACAATCAAACATTCATTCACCATGCCCGGATCCGATAATGAAAATGAAGTCACCAACACAAACAACACCAACACCACTTCCATGCAACAAACCGCCTCTCAAACAAAGAATGGTAAATTTCCTTATTTGAAAAGAGGAAGAGTATGACCTTTGGACTATGAAGATGGAAAATTGATTTCCAATATTGATTGGAATCAGGGAGGTAGTAAAGAAAGGAAACAGCCTCAAGAAAATGATTCCGCATGTGGATGGAAGTTCATCATGGCTCCTCCCAAAACCGCCAAGAAGTGCCGCCATGCAGAGAGCATAAAGTAAAACTATTCGCTTCAAGCCATTCCAAGATCATCTCGTGATTTTCACCATATGGATGATGCAAAAGACATATGGATGGCTCTCAAAGCAAGGTTCGTGGAAATGAAGAATCAAAGAGAATGAGGAAGTCCATGCTAAGACAACAGCCAGACTTCAATATCTCGAAGAAGAAGGTATCCACAAGGATACGACAGTTCCATAGGATCTTGAGTCACCGAACCAAATTAATGCTAAACCGATAATGAAGATTGCAACTCAAAGTTCTTGCGGTCCTTGCCGCCATCATGGTTGCATGTTAGTATAGCACTCAAGGCTAAAGGAGGGTTGGACATGCTCACCTTTGATGAGTCGCATAATGCACTCGTAACTCTTGAACCGTATGTCGACTCCCACCGTACATCTTCTTCTCGCCATGCGCTTTTTGTTGGAACATCTCACTCCAACACAATGGTACCGCCCAAGTTCCAACTACTTTCCATCATCTCCCGCCCAACTACTTCCCATCATCTTGCACTCCCACTCCACCACATAACCTCGTCCCACTCCACCATGTTCTCAAACTAGGACTAGTAGTGTGATGGAGGATGTTCTTCACTGCTTGTTGTCGATTATGATACTCAAGAAGATCTTGCATATGAAGACTTTGATCGCTTGGACCTCTTGAAATGGAGGAGATGAAACCGAAAATGCAGTGGCATTGTCACAAGGACATCAAAAGGTTTGAAGAGAAGTCCGGAGGAAGTTTGCTTTCAAGGAAAGGAACCACCGCTTTGATAGGAGAAAAGTCAAGTGTTTCACTTGCCATCGATGGGGCATTTCTCAAGAGAATGCAAAGACAAGAAAAGTGGAGATGGAGCTAACTACCTTTCATATCGCCAGAAACAAGCAGAAGTCGAGAGCTCAGCAGCCTCTCCTCACCATGGATGAACAGTCAACTGGACTACACATGAACCTCGTTAATGAGGAAGCTCATGATACCGATAAGCTTGGATTGCTTGCAAGGTGTACTTGGATGAAAGGCATGATCGCTTGCCTTGATGGGACTATCTCGTGTACACAATCAGATATTTGGTTGTAGTCTAAGATACAATGAACTTAAAGAAGAATTTGATGCTATGAAACCTAAGTTTGATGAATGCTATGTTGATAATGAAGCCCATAAACTAGCATTAAAAACAAGAGAAAGACAAAAGTATGGTTTCAAAAGAATCAAATAGCTTATGAAGAAAAGATAAAGGTTTTACAGCTTGATCTAGAAGTTGCAAATAATTACTTAAACCGTCTCGAGAAAGCAAAGGATGAAGTCAGTGTCTCGAGAACCTAGAGCTTAAGGCAAAACTAGCCGAGGAAATAGCTAGGCATAAGGAATGGTTAATATCGTGATAATCTGCTAGTGAAATCTATAATACCAAACAAGAACCTCCGCTTAGGACTAGGCTTTCAAAAGTATGTAGGAGTAGAAGCTAAATATGATGGTCGAATCCACACCAAATAGGTTAGCTAACTTTGTAAAAGAAGGTGAATTGCATGTCGTCCCCGGACCTATTAGAGGTGAATTTATGCCCATTGACCTATCCATCATCGTTGACTTTGATGGATCACATCATCTATATGGCGTAAAGTCAAAGACTTGCTGCACTCGATTCCTCATCTAATGACTTTGTCTCTTGCTCGACAAAGGACAATTCATCGGATCAAGGGTCTACTTCCTATGAAAGTCGTGATTCAAATGAGAAGTCCGACCTTCCCAAGCCCGAACCAACACCCAAGCCCGCACCCCGCCTACTTACAAGCCTTCTAAGGAAGTCACGAGAATCAACTTCCAAGACAGCTTCTTCAAGACTTATCTTTAAATCTTTGAATAATCATCTGTTAAAACAATTCCTTGAATGTTTCCAATTTAAGTACTTCTTCATGTAATCGAACATCTCCCTATTTGAATAAATCTTCCAAGAAGAAGACATGTTTTGTATGTGGAAGTAAATTTCATTTAATTAAGGATTGTGATTTTCATGAGCAAAGATTGGGTGCATGTGCTACTCACCGTAACCATAGATCTAGGTGGACCAATGTTGCTAATATTCCACCTTATGTCCCACAAGCGCTAATACCGACTCTCATTGGAGAGGTTCAGCTACTGCACCTTATGTGCAACCAACTAGCCCATACTTTAAACATGGTTATTGGCCTACATATGTTGACTCTATGTATGCCGGGATGGGATATGGGAGCACCGCGAAGCCCTCAAGCAGTTGTTCTTGACCAACAAGGACCCAATCATCAATGGAGGACCAAGAACAATGGTGGATCCTCTAAATCTTCATGTCCTAAACTCGTGATCCATAAGGCGTGTTCAAGTCAAGAATGACTTGAACCTCCATTGTACACTAACCGTATGTATATATTTTTGTTGTTGTTTGTAGGATCATCCCTTAAGCATAAGAATATTGGTATTGTTGATAGTGGTTGTTCCGTAAGCATGTCCGAAACAGAGATATGATGCACAACTTTGTTCCCATAGAAGGAGGAGGCAATGTAACTTTTGGAGGAAGTGATGGAGTATCACGGGAAAGGGACCATAAAGACACCTCATCTAGATTTTGAAAATGTGTACTTTGTTAAGGAACTTCAAGATTTCAACTTGTTCTCCGCTTCACAAATCTGTGACACTAAGAACAAAGTTCTCTTCATCGAGAATGAATGTCTTGTCTCGCCTAAAGACTTCAAACTCCCGTAAGAAACTTCAATTCACCGAAAGTTCCTCGAACTCACAATTTATACACATTCAACCTTAACGAAGTGCAACCAGGTGGTGACCTCACTTGTTTGGTGGCTAAAGCATCTCTTGATGAGTCCACTAAATGGCATAGGAGGATGGCTCATGTGAATTTCAAGACCATTAACAAACTCTCTAAAATGGGTCTTGTTGAAGGTCTTCCCACCAAAGTATTCACAAATGATCATAATTGTGTCGCTTGCAACAAAGGAAAACAACACGTAGCTTCTTACAAAGCTATCAATGCTATGAGCATCATTATCGAACCTCTTCGCTGCTTCACATGGATCTGCTTGGTCCAACTCAAGTCAAGCATTGATCATAAGTTCTTCGCGCTTGGTTATCACCGATGGCTATAGCAGATTTTGTTGGGTTTTCTTTCTCGTAACCAAAGATGAAACATCTCAAGTGTCGATCAATTCATCACTCTCGTTGAAAATCGCTGAACAAAAGGTCAAGGGTATTCGTGTGATAATGGGACGAGTTCAAAATGCAATTCTAATAGAACTCGTGGGTCAAAAGGTATAAAAGGGACTATAGTAATCCAAGAACCCCACAACAAAATGGGGTGGCCGAAAGAAAGAATAGGACCTTAATAGAGGTCGCAAGATCAATGCTTGCGACTCTAAACTACCCACTATGTTCGATCAAGTCATGGCACAACATGTATATGCTAAACAGGTCTCCATTACAAGACCTCAACTCAAAACACCTTATGAACTTCTCTTTGGGAAGGTTCCCGCATTCACTACCTAAAACCTTTTGGTTGTCAAGTGACCATTCGAACACCAAGTGATCCATTGGGAAAGTTTGATGAGAAGGTCGATGATGGCTATATTGTGGGTTATTCACCATAGTAAGGCCTACAGTGTGTACAATTTGCAAGCCAAGAAGATAGAGGAGACGTTGAACCCGAGATTTTGGAAGATAAGCATAATGTTCAAGGACAGTGGTCATACATGGTCCTTTGACCTTGACTACTTAACCGATTCCTTGGGTTACACTAGACACTTGGCTAACCAAAATGCGTGTTCTCAAGCTTCTCCCACTAACAATGCAGTCCCTTAGATGATGACTCGAAATGAGTTTGAAGATGATGAGCAACCTATACTTGTGCCTTCTTTCTCCCTAACAATATTGTGTACCACCTCCAAGGATATTGCCGATACGAGTGATGAAGATGACTCTCATTATGTCGAGGACCTTGCTAGGCTTCGACACAAGAATTTGTCGCTAAGCTTGAAGCAGAAACCGAATGGAGAGGTTACTAATGAAGGAGTCAAGAGAAACCACGTGTCTGCCGAAGTTGACTCGCCACACCTACCATCCACAAATCAAAGGCTATGCTGCTTCTTCTCATGTTCCTTCTCGTGTCTTCGCACTTTGAGAACCTCATACACGCTTCCAAAACCCTCCGATCTTGGAAATCATCAACCCAAAGTCGGCATTTTCACCTCACCCTCTTATGATGTCAATTTGAACCAACAATCACCAATCTTGATTCATCCATTGAAGTCACCCCATCGCTACTCGTGAGGATCAACATTGCTCATCCTCAATCCAACATCATAGGTGATCTTCGCACCGTTCGAACTCAAGGGCTATCACAAGTCCTCAATTTGGGCAGATTGCTTTTCTCTTATGTCTCCAACCAAAGAAAGAGACAATCACACGTACTTCAAACATTGTCTGCTTGCTTGTTTTCTCT
Organism: Chrysanthemum lavandulifolium; assembly: GCA_022545495.1. Taxonomy (NCBI): domain Eukaryota; kingdom Viridiplantae; phylum Streptophyta; class Magnoliopsida; order Asterales; family Asteraceae; genus Chrysanthemum; species Chrysanthemum lavandulifolium. Next base: position 77,837,458 of record CM040240.1, read on the forward strand.
CAAGTGGAACCAACAAGTGTTTCTCAAGCTCTTAACGATTCAAGTCGGCTAGAAGCAATGCAAGAAGAAATGCAACAATTTCACAATCGCAGGGTTTCGATTTTGGTTCCACTCGATGGCAAATATGCCATTGGGACAAAGTGGATTCAAGAATAAGAGAGATGCTCGGGTGTTGTGATCAAAACAAAGCAAGATTAGTAGCTCAAGGCTTCGCATAAGAGGAAGGGATTGATTATGATGAAGTGTTTGCACTGTGCGAGTTGAAGCAATTCGCATTTTCTTGGCATATGCTTCTTACATGGGTTTCATGGTGTATCAAATGGATGTCAAAGGTGCTTTTCAGATGGTGAGATTGAAGAGGAGGTTTATGTCACTCAACCAAAGGGATTTGAAGACCCCGATCACCCAAATCATGTTTACAAGGTTGTTAAAGCTCTTTATGGCTTACATCAGCACCAAGAGCTTGGTATGCTAGGCTTTCATCATTCCTCACCAAGCATGGCTATAGGAGAGGTGCTATTGACAAAACTCGCTCCTAAAGAAGAATTACTCGACATCATTCTTGTGCAAGTTTATGTGACGACATTATTTTTGGCTCCACAAACGAAGCTTGGTGCAGGAATTTGAGGAACCTAATGAAGGGTGAATTTCAAATGAGTGCTATGGGTGAACTTACTTTCTTTTGGGTCTCCAAGTTCAAGAGAACAAGATGGCATTTTATCTCACAAGATAAATATGTGAGGACATTCAAGAAGTTTGGTATGGAAGGTGTTAGGACCGCCACAACACCTTATGAAGCTCCAAAGACTAAAGCAAATAATGAACCAGATCTACCGTGAATGTTCATCCAGACAGTCCATGATTGGTTCATTGATGTATCTAATGCCTTCAAGGCCCGATATTACATTTGTCGTGAGTGTTTGTTCTCGACATCAAGTCACTCCACTTACTTCCCATCTAAATGTCACAAGAAGATCTTTAAGTACCTCAAAGGCCAACCTCTTTAGGCCTTTGGTACCCAAAAGAGTCTCCTTTCAAGTTGGAAGCATATAGTGACAAAGTGATTATGCCGGTGCAACCGATAGAAGATCCACAACCGAGGTCGCCAATTTCTTGGCAAGAGGTTGATTTCTTGGCAATGCAAGAAACAAACCATTGTGGCCGCCTCAACCATCAAGCAGTAGTACGTTGTCACCGCAAATTGTCGTGGTCGTCCTCCGATTCAAAACCAATTGTCGGACTATGGGTACAACTTCATGAACACTACAATTCATATAGATAATCAAAGTACCATCTCGCATAGTCAAAAATCCAGCCTTTCACAAATAACTAAACACATTGAAATCGTGCACCACTTTATAAGAGATGCATATGAAAACATTTGATAAAAGTGGCTAAAATCCATACCGATGATAATGTGGCACCTATTAACAAAAGCGTTTGATGGACCAAGGTTTCAACACCTCGTGGTCAATATTGGAATGTTAAACCCTTGATCGCATAGTTTAAGGGAGGCATAGGCCTCGGGGAGGCATATGCCTGTGGGAGGATTTGTGCAAACTCGTGCATATTTTGTTTGTGTCATATTTTGTTCAATAAATGCTTTTCTTTTCTAAATTTGTCTTTTCTATCTTCCTAGGTTTGTAAAACATCATTTTGCCAATAGTGATAGCGTTTATTTAATAGATTTTATCTTTTAATTTTCTAATTTGCATTTTTGCCTCGTTATTCATTATTCTTTACTAACACTAACTGCCTAATAACTTTTAGTTTGTTTGTCTTTGTGTTGTTCTTGTGTTGTGTTGTGTCTGCTTTGCGCTTGTCTAGATTACGCTTGTCCATTTCATGATCAAGTTCAAATTCATCAAGAGTGACTCAATGGTACATGGTCAAGATAGCTATAAGAGTGTTGCTTGTTTCTTCCGAAAGCAAAAGTATCAAGCATACAATTTGATTCCACCGGGTTATAATATCAAGAAAAGAAATTGAAGTCAAATTGTTCATTCATTCATTCAAGAAATGCTTATACCATACCATATAAAGTCAACCTACTACATATGCATCTACAAGATACGAGCAGTACACTTAAGCTAAGCCTAATCTAGTGTATATCCTTCATTCCAAATCTAAGTGAATGTTGGATATGCTTAGATGTCGGCTTTGCTTTCAGAGGTCTTGCATAACCACCCATTCGCCTAACCGGCCGGTTGGATATGCATGACCAAAGACGACGAAGATGCTAAGGACCAAAATGGAGGGATGGATTGATGAAAACGATTGACGATGACGATGACCACGCAGGATGATGGAGAAAAATAACGTGTCCTGTGTGCTTCATCTATTCATTTCAACCATAATGCAATCGATCCACCCTCCTTAAGCCCTTCTTCTATACGATGTGTGTTGATGCACCAAAAGATGGCGCAGTGAGACCAAGAACCACCTCTATCTTTGGGAGTGGCGGATTCTCGCACGAGGTCTTTGTTGAGACCGAGGTGCCGGAGGTCGGGAGTAAGATGTTCCTCCTTATAGGAGTCATCGTAATCATCGCAGATTCACTTGGATTCACTACACCGCCATCTTCTCAAGAAGAAAGAAAGGGGATTTATTTGGTCGTGGATAGGGTTGAGGAAAGTAATGGAACCATGGGTTTGATTCACCACTGATGATGATGAAGAGGATGATGAAGATGAGGAAGTGAGATCTATGATCTCGTGTTTGGTATTCATGGTGCAATTTGGTTAATTGGGGTTATTTTGCATCTAGGGTTTGTGGTAATTATTTGGGGATCTTGATGAAGAAATGAGTTACATTGGGATCATTTTATAGACGGGTTCGAGGTTCAATGAGTTTAATGCAAGTGGGTGGCACAAGAATTCTAGAAACTTACCAAGATATTTCAGATCTTTGATGCATTCTCATTGAAGTTATAACTTCAGCAGATTGATCATGTGTTCCTCGTCAAGTGTTGTTTTGGGTTGGGTCAAAGATGCAATACACGCCAAGAATAGTCAACCAAACGGTCAATTTTTCTTTGACTATAATTTGGGCAAAACTATCAATCCACCATCACTCTCTTCAAGACAAACAAATTCCTCTCTTTCCGCTTTCACAAACACTCACCATTTCAAGAATCATAACCCTAAACACTCATATCCCTCATGGCTCTTGAATTTAAACATGATCACAACAAAGTTGCATTTCGGGAAATGGCAAGGGATATGAATTGTACGAACCAATGGTGGAATTCTAAAAGGTCCAAGATTTGTTATGCTCTAACTCATTCTCCAAATGAGATATATGAATCACCGATCACCAATTTTGGGCATCACGAGAGAGGAGCGAGACAGAGATTAGGGTCGTGATTGATGAAACAGAGCACATAGTTACAGAGGACCTAATTAGAGGAAGCTTCACTTGAAGATGCCGATGGAGCATTTTACTCTAATCGTGAAGATGTGCTTAATGGGCTAAGGGCTATTGGCTATCGTGGTACAAGGACCGATATGTGGTCAAGAAGGAACTTTGCCCAAGTGGAGGTTCCTGGTTCACACGCTGCTTCAATGCATGAGCAACAAGACCGAGGATGGGACCGCTTTCACCAAACCGGGATATGGTATTGTGTGTCTTTCTCAAGGGTAACTTTCAATTTTTCTAGGTATATTTTCGAAAACATGGTTGAAAATATTCAAAAGACAAAGGGTAAATTTTAATGTACCCAAGGTTTCGCAAATGATTTTAGACACCTCTACCCAAGCCCAAGCTTTTATCCTATAAGTACTTTAATCGCTAAATTGTTTGCAACAATGAGAACCCACTTTCGTGGGGAACATCATCCTTACTAGCAGCCATGTTGCCCCAAGGTAATGAGGTCACGATGAGGAGAATGTGGCTCATAATCCTCCTTCCTCACCGTTGCTACCGATGGTAATCCATTAGTTAACATTGATGAGGACCTTCATCAACTGTTGAAGCAACTCATGTTGCTCATGACCAACCACCTTGTCCCACCAACACCCACACTTGTTACTCATGATGAGTCGATCTTAATAGACTACCCACACCAAGTCCTGTTAGGGATCCTCTCAATGAAGATCTTCCTCACATTGAGCATGACCATGATTCTTCCGAAGGTCCAATGAAGCTCCCTTACCACGAGCAATCACGGGTGGAGCCGAGGACCCTATTACACTCTCATCTATCTATGCTCTTGTCAATGTGTATGTCACCGAGGTTACAAGTCCGAAAAGGAGCTTGCAGAGACCAAGTCTTCTCTTGGGAGTAAGATTGAAGATCTGCAGAATCAAGTCAAGGACTTAGAGGACAAACTCAAAGGGAGCTCCAAAAGGAAGCTTGTGGTTTCTTCTGATGAAGAACAAGAAGTACCTCATTTTGAGTCTCTGGACATGTTGGCTGATGTTTCTCTCAATGATCCTTCATCAGTAGCTGCTACTTCCTCAAGGAAGAAGGAACCTGTCCTTTACAAAAGAAGAAGGAGATCCTTTTCACATAAGGTTTCTTCTGAAGCTTCAAAGGAACCTGGGGATGATAAGGATGCATCTACTGATGTGCTAATGGAGGATGTATCTTCGATCCTAATCAATCTTCATCGCTCAAGAACCAATGCACCTTTCACCTTCAGCAGATCTGTCTGACATTGCTGCTATGACTACTCCAGTTGATAATCTGCATCAACATGTGGACTTAGGTACAACTACAGAGGTTCCTGTTGTTGATTTAACCGAAGAAGAGTGTGCCAAGAAGCCCAATGATAAAGGGAAAGATATAATAACTGAAGATGAGCTTGGTCCAGACCTGGTAAGTGAGGAAGAAAGACTAGGTCAAGCAAGTAGATTGGCTGAGTTTGAGAAGTCAAAGGAAAGTGTAGTATTGGCTCATCAACTTCAAACTGAGGACTTTTCATCTTTAACTCCCGAGAGAAGAAGAGAACTGATGCAATGAGGGTTCGATGCTCACGAACACCGGGATATTCTAACTCAAAGAAGTCATTTCAAGACCTTCTCTGCTCAAAGTATACTAGGTGGAGATTTCCTCAAGACAATTATGTGGAGCGAATGATGGCTCAGGGAAGACAAAGGAAGCAAGAAGCTATCGCACAAAAGAGGGCCATCAAAGCTCGAAGGACAAAGACAAACCTCCTTCTAAAGTCAAATAAGAATGGTGGTGAAAAACCAATGCTCAATGTACAACTCGCTTAACAATGAAACAAGTCAAGGCTTTTCCCGATCATGTCCTATATCGCAAATATAATCGATCATGAAGGACAAATCATCATCTTCAAAGACATTCTACCCACTTGAGAAGGATTACGAGAATGAAGTCGCCCCGTAAGCCAAAAGACTCAAGTCCGATGATGCTCCACCAAGGAATCATCTCCAATATTCCTATCAAGCATCTCGTCAAGTTGCTTTATATCGACAAGGGTCAATCAATCAAGCATCTTCCAATACTCCCAAGCATCCGATATATCGCCCCCACTTCATCGCTGGCAATCATTAGCACACGTGAAGCTTCTAAAGTTAAGGAAGTCGATCTTGCGTAAATAAAAATGTAAAGGGCGAGAAAAATGCTTCACAGAATGAATGCACTACGTGAAGGTGTTTCAACTAACTCTCCCTATGCCTCTTCAAGTCTTACCACACAAGTTCAAGCTAAAAATGCTCCATCTGGGGACAATCATAAGACTGGTGGGAGGAAGAAGAGAATGGCCAAAAGATCTCCTGGATCTTGAAGTCGATGACTCACTTTCATTATAGAAGGAATCACGATTTTCCCGATGGAAACTCGATGAGGTGGTAGATTGAAATTGAAGGATGATGAGATGAATGTCATTCATCGGGGACTCCACTTCAATGGAATTCACCTTTCTAAAGGAAATTCTACACTTGGTAGACAGTAGGCACTTACTTTCTCTGCTCACCGTGTTACCACCTATTATCGCAACAAGGAACCACAAGGTTCGGAATGTTTTACCAGAGATCTTCAAGCCCCGTTAAACTCTCACATTCCCAATAGCAAAGCACATTCCATTTGGGAGAACTCACATCGGTGGAAGCTTGAACTCGGAGATTCTATCCTCTCCTCGTGTGCATGTGCTTGAGACTAAGGGTGGAATCACCGCTCACATGTTTTCTCGAAGAAAGTATCCTTTGCCCAAAAGACTAATGGAAAAGATGTTGAGTCGAAATTGGAAATTCCTCCGATCCAAAGGCAATGAAAGACACCGCTTTAACATTGGTGGGATTAATCAAGACTCAACTTCAACAACCGCAATAGGCCTCATCCTCATCCATATCGTGACACTTGGTACCCTCCGCATTACTTTGTTTTGTTGCTTTTATTTGTGTTATGTATATACCGCCTTTTCTTGTGTTAATTTTTCAATTTTAGTTAAAAAAAAAAAAAAAAAAAAAAAAAAAAAAAAACTAACTTTTATGCGTTTGTTTGTTGTCCAATTCGATGGTTTTTAACTCACCGATGTACCTTGTGTATGTCAAAGAGTTGGCTAGTCCAAAGGGTACAACTTTGGTAAAGACACAACAAATCTGTTGATAGTCGTAATGGTTTGCTCAAAATCATAGGGTCTCGCAACCACCCATGCTTAATCACGAGGGTTGTATGGTCATCAATTCACCATGGTCTATTCCTTTTGGAATCCAAGAATTGGCTAGCCCACATGTATATGGCATGTGGTAAAGGCAACCGAATCCATATTTGGTTCTCAATTCACCAATTCTAAGAATTGACTAGTCCCGAGCAAACGGCCATGTAAAGACAAGTCAAACCGCTTATATGGTTGCCGGTTTGCCAATAAATCGATGGTTATCAATGTACCATAGTTTTCGAACTCAAACATGTGGCTACTCCAAGAGTAATGGCTATTGGTAAAGAGACATCAAACCCATTAATTTCAATGATTCACCTCTCACAGAGTTAACACACCGGAAGTGATGAGAATAGTATTGAACTTATATGTTTTGATGTACATGATGTCATATGTTGTCGCAAAGATCCGTGTTTCACAGCTCACCATCATAGAGATGTTCTTCTTCCGAATCTTTGTTGCGATCCTCAAGAACCGGACATTCATAGCTCGTAGTGTTTAAGATATGGGAGAGGATCTTGTTTGGAAATTTTTCATCAAATGGTACAATCCTCAACAAAGATTATCGATCTATCAAGGAAACCGAACTTAACCTAGTCAAATTCCGCTTAGGGAGGATTGTTGGGAATTAAGGTAACCATCGATTCTCGCCAAGCATCTACCGAATGGATTCTCGCCAAGAAGAATGGATTCTCACAAGTTATACTTCAAAGAAGTGTTAAAGCGATATCGTGTTGTCACGAAAGTGTGAATCCACGAGAGAGATAAGCTCAAGATAGAGTAAAAGTCACACAGTATGTATAGGTTGGCGCCAGACATGTAGAGCTTACTCGTAATAAACAATATGATTAACAAAACAATATGATTAGTTGCATGCTTGTCTAAAATGCATGCTTAGTCTATGTTAGTATTAGAGCGTAAATTGTCAACGCCATTGTGGTTTCTTGCCTATATAAGAAACCATGATAGTTTGTAATAGATAAGCTTTTCTCAAGTCTTTCAAGTCTTGTAAACTATCCAAACATAGAGTTTCTATAATCAAAAGATCCATAGAGGATCAAAGAGTTCTTAGTTATTATAACTTGTATTTACTTTCCGCTCAAAATACGAGTTGTAGAGATCTTCCATTAGTTTGCTTGTGATTACATAGGCAACACTAACGATCTCCGAGTGCTTAAGATCTATCAAGGTCTTGGTTTTCAACGTTTGTTTTTGAAGTTTTAGTTTTGGGTCTTACGCGTAAAGATAACACAATCTTTGGTTATCTTAAAACTCGTTTTTACACTTTTAATCCAAGATTCTTGTACTTTCAATGTTTTGAGGTGTTAAAATACTTGTTTTTGGCAAAAGTTTCAAACTTTACGCGTGGATTTACGCTTTTAAGCTTGTTTTGTTCGTGGGTGTCGTTTCACGCAGAACCCGCTTAGCGCTTTGGTACATCAAATTTCACATTTTGTGTTCTTTTGGTACTATTGAAGCTATTCCATAACAAAAACCGGTTTAGAAACACATTTGGGCGTAATCAAAGTTACGAGTAATCCCACGCGTATCAAAACCCTAATATTACGCGTAAGATTTTCCTTGGTTTGATCTTCAATTTTTGGTTTATTCCGTGTTTTCTTACTTGGATAAGTCCGAAAATACGTCGACTTTGGATATCTTTTGCACCGTGAAGTGTAAAAGATCATTTGGGCAAAACCCTAAAATTACGCATAAGCATAAGCTTACGCCAGAAATTCTACGCATAAGATTCACTTTACGCCGTACACTTAGGTTCACGACAAGGTAATCCCACGCCTAACTTTCACGCCTAACTTTTGTCTACGCACAACTTTAGTGCTTTTATCCTACTTACGCAGAAGCTAAATCCCACGCCAGAACCCCTCATTGTTACGCCAGAACTTTTGGTGTTTTACGCATAAGTGCTACTTGGTTCTTGTCTTTTCTACGCCTAAGGACACTTCATCAACAAAGGTTCATTCGACTACAAAGATCCATCTTTACCACACAAGTTTATCATCATGTCTCAACCACCATACTCTAACTATTTCCTCACACTTATAATCATCAACAACAACAACAATTAACTCCACAACATCAACAATGGAATCAACAACAAGCTATTTATCAACAACAATTTAATCAAGAACATACTCCACAACTTGGTGCAATTCCACAACCACAAATGGTTCAACCATCACCAAGTCTTCAAGTTCTACCCTACACAAATGATTTCAATCAACATCCATCACGGAGCACTATGAAGGAACCCACTTGGTTTGCAAAGATGTGTGAAGCTTTAAGCGACCAACAATCAATTCATGAAGTCGATCACTGATAGACCTCCAATGCTCACTCCAGAAACTACGATCAATGGGTGATAAGGTTCTTTAGGTTTTGTGATCCAAGAAGCCACATGGAAAGTTCTTAAAGAAGGTTATCTTGAAGGTCCATTTGAGATGCCCATCGTCATTATACCCGGAGATCCAAATGTCGCTCCACCAAGAGATGAACAAACCAACATTGCTATCAAGGTACGCTTTAAATCCTACGTAACTTCTACACTATGAAGTCGATGAACTTGCAATGGAATACATCCTCTTAGGATTACCAAACCCAATTCTTCGTAGTGTTGATGCTCAAAAGACCGCACAAAAATGTAGGATCATATTCGCCTTCTTATGGAAGGATCAGATCAATCAGAGGATTTGGAATCCAAAATTTACTTGGCTTATGAACACTTCATGATTGAACCCGAGAGACACTAGAGTCCTATCATCATCGATTTTCGACATCATCAATGATTTGGATAAACACAACATCATCATGCCAAGAATTGCAGTGAATACTAAGTTCCCGAGTAGTCTTGGTCCGAATGGGAGAAGTATGTCATTTTGTCCGCTGCGAAGAATATGCATCATTCTACTTATGGATTGTTGTACGATTACTTGAAGCCTCATGAAAAGGAAGTTGATCGAAAGGATTCTCCGTGCTCAAATTGCTAAACAATACAACCGGACAATCAACAACTTGCCTTGTATGCTCAATGTAATTATCCTCTCAACCAAAGAACTCAACCAACGCTTCAAACACACCTTCACAACACAACCTCAACAAACTCAATTGGTTCCATACAAGAACAATGCTCAAGCATATGTCGAAGCAACCGAGAGAAACAGATCCGTCAAGCATTGCAACAAGGATTTGTGATGATTGCTAACGCTTTTGGCCGTTACACCAACAAATCCAACAATCGATTCGCTCCTCATCTAACACACGGACTCAAGTCACAGAACAATGGACGGTTGAAGTTCGTAATCGTGATTATGGTCGCCGATGGGCGGTGGTTAAGGGTTTAATGTCGGGTAGGAATAACAATGAGCTAAAGTCGTGGAACAGGAAATGCTCGTAATCGGTTAAATGGTCTTCGATGCTACAACCGCAATGAGAAGGACACTGGCTAATGCATGCCCAAAGCCAAGGACTAGGGCGGTGCTTATTTCAAAGAGGCCTTACTTTTGGCTCTTAAGGATGAAGTCGTGGATCTCTCATGCATAAAGAACGAGCTTTATGGCGTATGCGCACTCGATGATGATATGGAGGACTTGCGCTAATGCAACAAGTTATGTTGATGGCTAATATGCATGAGTCGCATATGAGTGATACAGCCCGCAGATGACAACGATGGCTTGTCTCGTGCACCGAACAAACCATCATCATATCTCGAACTAATATCTCCGCCAATATCTCGAATCCGCACGAGATCGATCGCTCAAAATGAGTCTTCTACATCTCTTTCTCGATGATTTTCAAGTTAACCTCAGAGTTACATTTGACGATCAAGATGACCTTATGGTTTCCTTTGATAATCAAATTGACTCCATGGTCGCATTTGAGGATCTAAAGAATGATCATGTTGAGACTCACGCTGAACAAGATGATCTGCTGCCTCATCCGATTTTGCTCGATTAATTCAAGACCATAAAATCAAAATGGAGGAATGTTATGCATTAAATCGGTCCTTAAAAAGTAAAATGCATCATTAACCAAGGATTTTGAATGCTTACAAATGCAACTCAACTTTTTCAAAACTCAAGAAAACCGTGAAAAAGGTTTTGAAGCCGCTTTGCAAAATCTCATCAAAACGAAAAATATTTAGAGAGACAGATCGTGATCTAGCGCCTCGAAGAATGCTTTGTTGTCCAATTAGAACAATCAAACATGAACATAAAAAGTAAATTAACGCCTCACCTTGGAAAATCAAAAGCTAAGGTCGAGTTGTTAAATTGTCAAAACAGCTTCTCATACACAAAAGCATTCAACGAATCGGGTAGATGACCTTCTTGAAGAAATTATCGGTTTGCAAAACAAACTTAAAGAGTTTAAAATCATTGTTTACAAACATGGTGAATCAAGAATGCCTATTGAAAAGTTTACCTTAAAACCCAATCCAAATGGATATGGAAAAATCTAGCCGACATAAACCAAAGCTTTCACTAAAAACATTCAAACCAACTCTCAAGTTTCCAAAGGTAATACAAAATTGATAATATTGTCATGAGTGTTGTTGAATATCATCACAAGAGGAATTAGATGCGTAAGACGAGAGTCGATCTAAATTAAAAAATGTTGTTTACAACAAACCTTTAATTATAAAAACGCGGTCACTTTCACACACCAACGGATTCTTTAAACACACCAAGGGTTATCATCAAAACACCCGAGTCTTCTATTGTTAATCCCAAAATGTACTTTGCACAAACTTATGGTCCTTTACCTTCCATTAGAGAAGTAAACTCACAACCCGAAAATCGAAAATTCTTCGATATTTTGACATTTTCATGGTCGACCTCAAAATTTTACAACATGAGATAGAATATCAATCAAAATCAAAGTTGAACATTTTCAATCGCCCGCGAGAACAAAGAGACATTTTTCGAAAAATCTTTTACCTAATGTTAAAAACTTGAAAAGTTGTGCAATTGCTCGGGAAAAGGATTTTCATAAGAACTTGGGGTAATGAAAACGCCGAGAAAATGAAACATCTATTACTAACACAAAACGCAAAAGAAACTATTGAGAAAAGATGTTGATCGACTCTTGGAAGATGTTATCTCAGGCCGATATCCATAATGTTGTGTTATTCTATTCTTTGCTATATGCATCCGATCATATCTCGCCGATATTGTTGAAACTATTGTAATCATGAGAACACCGATAATGTGCTTCAGATCGAGTCTTTAAAAGTCGAAAATAAATGATTACACACGAAATTTACAATGCAAAACGTCGCCTTCATTGGTGTGAAAAGATATTCACAACCATCAACTCGCCAAAAGAAAATCGCTCAATTGAGTGCAAAATCTTCGATCCTAAAATTGAGCAACTGGATGATCAAAACGTGTCTTTGAAAAGTCAAATCTCAAAATATGAACAAGAACTTTTAAAAGTTAAACAGAATATGGTGTCATATTTGATTTACTCAAAAGACTCGACTTGAAGCATCAAACGAACTTGATCACTATCTTGCTCACACTAGAGAAGTCATGAATTTTCACGGTAATATTCGCTCGAAAATCAAGATCCGATTCACACCATCTCTAAGTTACGGAAATGTTAGAAAGTATGAACAACTTCCGCCATCGTGATTAAGAGATTAGCACCAACACACTTAGTAATCGTGAACCAAGAATTCCCACCGCCAAATCACAAGTTGCTAATGTGTTTCCTCTCATCAAACAGAATAGTTGCATCTTTTCCAAACGTCCGCACTTCACGCCTAGAGCATTCAATCAAGAATAGGAAGTTGCACCTAAGAAAAGATCAATAAGGAATGCTAAAGTAGAAGAACACCCTAGGACTCGAATAAAATCATGTTGCCTCCACTATAGATGTTACGTCCGCAAATGTAATAGAAATAGTGATGTAACGAATGCTAAACCGTTAAGTACTTTTGATATTCAATCGATGCACCTTGTGTTATTTGTCGAAAGAGTATGAATTTCGATTGTCATGACAAATGTGTTGCTAAAGCTATAATCTCTAGATTACGGAATCCTAAGAATCGGAATACCTCTAGGCCCACTAATCATTCTAAGTCTCGTGCTTGGTAAACCACCTCTTTAGATTCTAAGGCAACCATTGCTATCACAAGAGCTACCGCTCACCTCCTAAGAATGTAGTACCACCTAGTGCTTTCACTAAGACTAAAGCAAAGAGTAGTTACGGATGGCGAAATGGATATATAACACACTAGGATTTAAATGGATGCCTAAAATTCTCAATGTGTGTATGTTCAATATATCGATTCGAACCTCTAACATTTCGGGTTCCACATCTACTTCTATTCCATCCGTGTCGCCTGTGTAATGCGTGATATGATCATTCTCTCGATTGTTGATAGCGGATGTTCCCGACACATGACAGTAACCTTAAACTGTTATCAAACTTTATTGCAAAGTTCATTGGCACCGCCGATTCGAACGATCATTTCGCAGCCCATCATGGGCTACTTGAGATTATGTTAATGGGAACATCGAAATCGCAGGGTTTACTATGTGGAAGGCCCCGGTCACAACTGCTTTCAAGAGGTCAATTTTGTGATGGAGATTTGGAGGTTGCTTTCGGGGAGAAAACTTGTTTCATTCGTGATCTACAAGGAAATGACCTTATGTCCGGCTCGCGTAATTCTAGTCTCTACACTATCTCTATGCAAGACATGGTTGCTTCCTCCCATCCGCTTACTTTCTAAGGCAACATCAACAAAATCCTGGCTATGGCACCGCTGCCTCTCACATCTAAACTTTCAAACCATCACCAACCTTGCTCGACACAAACTAGTTGAAGGACTCCCACGATTCCAGACTCAAAAGATCACCTTTGCTCACCATGAACAAGGGAAAAGCACTCGTGCTCATTTTCCTTCAAAGGTGGAACACAACCTCAACATGTGCTTCATCTTCTTCACATGGATTTGTGTGGCCCGATGCGTGCAAACGATCAACGGCAAACGCTACATCTTAGTAATTGTTGATGACTACTCACGATGGACTTGGGTCTACTTCCTTCAAGCAAAGACCAAGCTCCACAAATGATCATCACCTTTCACACAAAATACGTGTTCACCCGCAACACCGTCCGAATAATCGTAATGCACAAAGGAACCGAATTTGTTAACAAAACCCTTCGTGAATTTTATGAGAAAGTGGAATTGAAGATCAAACATCTATTGCACGTACACCGAACAAAACGGAGTTGTTGAAAGACTAAACCGAACGTTAGTGGAAGTCGCAAGAACAATGTTAATCAATGCTAAAATTCCAGACACTTATGGGCGTGTCAGATTCATCGATGCTATACTCAAACCGCTCTATGATCACAAACGCCACAACAAAACACCTTTCGAGCTTGTCCACAACTATAAACCGAACCTCAAACACTTTCATGTATTTGGATCCCTTTGCTATCCGAATAATGATCGTGATGATTTTGGAAAGCTCAAAGCCAAAGTCGATATTGGAGTCTTTATTGATATCGTGACAATTCTAAAGGTTTCCGAATCTGAATCGTCGAACCAAGGAGGTAATGGAAACGATTCATGCTCATTTCGATGAACTCACGAAATGGCTTCGAGTATAACAACTTAGAACCCGTCACAACCGCTTAAACTTCCTCAACCCCATCATCACCAAGAAAGCCCTCACCTAACTCACAACAAATGGAAAGGTTATTTGCTCCTGCTTGCTCGTGACGATATTGATGAACGTGCTCTGGTGTATCCATTGCTTCACCGCACAACCCGATAATATTCCTATACCGATACACCGCTACAACAACTATCGTTGAAGATGCACCTACACCAATTGACTCTAACACAACAGCTTGAACATACCGCCTCCAACAATGATGAACCAAATGATGATATTCTCAATGAAGTACCCCACCGCAGATTTTGATCCAAATGCTTTTCAACCGTTTGCTAATGAGATCGCCGCACTGATGTCGCGGAATCTTCAACAAACCATTTGAATCCTCGAATCGCACAATGTATACCAACATCAACCTCTACACATAGATGGACAAAAGACCATCCTCCGCTAACATTATTGGCAACCCGAATCAACCGGGCGTTACAAGACAACGCCTTCACTCGACGGTGAACATTGCATTTATGCACTCACCGCTCGCCAATCTGAACCTAAAACATTAAAGACGCAATGACTAAAGACAACCGATTGAATCCATGCAGAAGAACTCAACCAATTCAAACGCCTTGAAGTATGGGAATCGGTTGAAAGACCAACAGGGTCTACGCTATTGGTCTAAAATGGATTTGAAAAACAAATTGATGTCAAGGAACGTTATCCAAACAAGTCACGCCTAGTTGCTAAGGGTTATCTTCGTGAAGAGGAATAGACTTTGAAGAATCTTTTGCTCTGCTGCTCGCCTTGAGGTCGTTCGATATTCCTCGCGTCATGCTCATATGAATATGACGGTCATCGATGGATGTCAAAACGGCGTTTCTCAATGGACAACTTAAAGAAACGGTCTATGTCACCAACCGATGGATTCGTTGATCCCGAGTTCCCGAACCATGTCTATAAACCGAACAAAGCTCTTTATGGTCTCAAACAAGCCCCTGCATGGTACGATAAGCTATCATCCTTCCTCATTGCCAATAATTTCACCAAAGGCTCGGTTGACCCAACTCTTTTATACAATATCACGGGCACATATCTTAATTGTTCAAATTTACGTGGATGACATCATTTTTGGGTCTACACATAAAAGTTTTCAATCGCTTTGCAAAACTAATGAAGAAAAATTTTGAAATGTCCATGATGGGTGAACTTACATTCTTTCTAGAACCGCAAGTTCATCAATCACCCCGTGGTATTTTCCCGAGTCACCCAAATATGCCCTTGAATTGTTAAACAAATTTGGAATGAAAACCTCGTGATACTTATGCCACACCAATGACTCATACCAAGAAGCTAGATGTCGATTTACATGGAAAATTAGTTGACCCCACCAAATACCAAGTATTATTGGGTCCTCATGTATCTAACAAACTAGCAGACCGATATTGTCTTTGCCGCTTATCTATGCTCCGCTATCGTCATCGCGAAACCAACTCTGAGGCTAAAAGAATCCTCCGATACATCAAGGAACCATTAATTTGGGGATCCGTATCCAAAGGATTCGGTTTTAAACTAATCGCTTTTTCAGATGCCGACCACGCAGGATGCTTAGACTCAAGGAAAAGTACTTCAGAGCTCTACAATTTCTTGGTGATAAACCGTGTCTTGGCAATCAAAGAAGCAGGATTGTACATCGTCATCAACCGGCGTAATATGTAGCCATGTCCGCGTGTTGTGCTCAAGTCATTTGGATGAGAACACAACTCAAAGACTATGGTTACGTATTTGATGTAATCCCGATGTATCATGACAATCGGAGTGCCATTGCAATCTCGCAACTCGCTCAAGACTCAAATCAAAGCACATCGATCTACGCTATCATTTCATCAAGGACCACGTGAATGTGGTACCGTTGAATTATACTTTGTGGGTACTAAATACCAATTGGCGATCTTCTCACCAAAGCCTTGCCTCCCGCTAGGTTTAATGAGTTGGTCCACGAATTGGTATGAGGTGTTTGACTCAAGAGGAATTGATGACCTCTTAAAACAGCCTTAAAACCCGTCAAACACCAAAACATCTCTTGTAAATAAATTTTTCAAAACAAAATACAAAAATACAAAATCCGATAAAACAACAAAAATATTCTTCTAATCTATCTTTCTTTCAACATGGCAAGTACATCTCTTCATCAACACTTTTCTTTCAAAATTCAAGATTTTTCCGATCAAGTGTTGAGGGGAGAAAATAAGCTATTAACTATTTCAAAATATTTGTGTACTTGCATGTTATCATATCTCGGTTGTTTCGTTTAACAAATGGTGGTGAACCTTCGATTCAATGACACCCTGACTAAAATTAATAACCGCTTATTATTTTCTCAAGTCGAGGGGAGTGTCGTCAAGATTCTTTCTAAAAAATTTTTGGTAACCAAATGGAAGTTAAAAGGCTTTGGTTGAAAAAGGAAAAGGTGGAGGGACTAAACCGCCAAAACCACAAAGTCATTTTTGATAAAACTCTCCACCTAACTCTTATCCTTTACATTTAATACACCAAATCTAACAAGATCCTACGCCTATAATTCGCTCATCATATCCGTGTATTTGATCATCATTCGTAAGTAGATTAATGTTTCTAACGTGTTTTCAAACATTGGTTTTGAATTTTAAATGAATCCAACGGTCAAATCTATGGACATGAGTGATTTTGTGTTCTTCGCTATGCGTAAGAACACTTGATCATGTGTTTTGTGTTTGTGGCTTAAATGTTAATGTCAAAATGTTTTAAAACATCATTGATATGTTTTCTATCATCAAAACAAACCCGTAAACACGATTTGATGAATATTGAAAATTAGGGTTTATGTGTCGAATTGGGCATTTTTGAATGTGATGTGTCTTGGTTAAAAGATTTTTGTTTTATGCTCTTGCGTTGTTAAATTGATGATTTCCAAAGTCTATAGCCTCCCGTAAACACCGAATTGGTCATCAATTGAAACTAGGGTTTAAAGTTCATAAACTTTGGGTATTTTTGATTCTCAACAAATTAAGTGTTACAACTTGGCTTACATACTCACAACATGTCTTTGAACTACCGTAAAAGTTTAGTGCATAATCTATGGCTAGAATCCATAAGTCATAATTTAGGGTTTAGCTACGCGTATGTATTCTACGCAGAATCGCTTAAGATGAGCTAGTATGTTGTAATTGTGATAAAATGATGTTTTGTGTTAACTTTGATGATTTGATAAACTTATTTCGTGCTTTGCTACGCTTAAAATTCGTAATCAAGGTCATTTGCTACTCACGCATAAGGATTACCCCACGCCGTAGTTGTTATGCATAAGAATTATTCTACGCATAACTATTACGCGTAAGGTTCTACAATGGACTACGCAGATCCCGTGAAGGATATGCGTAACAAGGACCTCACGCATAAGGACAACTCTTACGAGTAGCCTTACGCCGTAAGGTTAATATATGCCACGCATAAGCTCCACGCATAAGGTCTCCTTTTCCCACGCTGTAACATTTCTTACGCGTAAGTTAGGATTCTACGCGTAAGTTTACGCCTAAGCATATATCATTCCTGCTCACGCATAACTTTGCCAAAACTACGCTTAACCTCGGATTGACCTTCATGATGATTTGTTACGCAGTACAAACTTGTAAATAATCTAATCATAACGTCACGAATCCAATAATGTCACTAATAAACTTAATCGCCTAATATGTTGTGAACAATAAGTGATAACATAAACTTTAAAACTTAAAGTTAACTAACTCACTAAACATTTCACGACGTCATTGGACTATTGAATATACAAGTGACTTAGGACTCAGAATAATCATTGACACTATACATTCAATAACTAGACAATAAGACCTTCGTTGACTAACATTATGTCTTTCGATATGTTGGTTCTTTTGGCTAATGTTATTTCGCATCACGACATGGTCGAACAAATGAATGTGGATGCACCAAGTTCTCTCCATTGTCGATATCTATCCTCATGGCTATCCAATGAAGATAGGAAAGAACAATCTCCGTGTTGACTTTGACACCCTCACTTGCTCAATCTTCGTGTTTAATTGCTATTGACATTCTCGAGGACTCATCCTTATCGTAACATGCTTACTCACTCGCAACTGTTCCCGAGATCTACATCCAACAGCTTCCGAACACTATGGAAAGGGTCAAAGGACAAACTACCGCGACGGTGACTCAATCACAAACAAGTCACCATTACACCCGCAGACTTAAGGGTCGTTTCTCCCAATTCCCGATGTCGATCCAACCAAACTATATGCCACACCGTCAAGAGCTCACTCTCCAATTCTTAATCAATATCGGTTATGACGAGGCTACGAGTAATCAACAAGCACTCTCACGTAGAGCTTAAGAGTATTCCTCAACCCCGAGAACTCTCTACATGATCATCACCAAGTCTGCTTCGGTCGCGACAACGGCTATGAGCACCCTAAGCTCATGGAATTGCAAATATTCGGGCATTGGTCAACAAGAAACACATCGCTATCGAAGCTCGATTTGGATTGACATGATGTCATTTCTCAACAAACTTGGCTCAAAGATTCCCTACATCGATATACTAAATTGTTGATCCAAAGAGCACTTGGACTTCATCCCGACATTCCCAAGAGGCTCAATGACCCCAACAATCATGACATGTTGACGGAACCTATTCTATCTGTCGTAATCAAGGAAACGCCTACAAAGAAACAAGGTGTCAGGTCGCCGATTTCCTTCTAACTCAAGATGTCGAAGCTCGAATCGCATAAAAGGTATCTCGAAGCACGACAAGGCAAAGTTGGTCATCTCGACGAAAAATCTTCGAACACCAGTAAGGAGAACCGTAAAAGGAAGTGCCGGAAGTGTCACAAGTTCGATAGTCGAGGAATGTTCCAAAGAAGAAACCTATTCCAAAGAGGTAACCTACCACTAAGAAGAAAGTTCCTTCTCGTGAAGCCACCCGATCCTTTCACTTGAACCGCAAAGACAGCTCGGTGGACGAGGACTCGATGCTACCGATACGTATGAAGAGATCACCTACTCAAACCGCAAAGGATGATAATCCTCAAGAGCAAAACCTCCAAGTCCTCCAAATGCCCAAGGAAAAGGGAAGACTCAAAGAATTGTACCCTATGATGAGAGCTCGAAGAAGAAGAAGAGCAACTAGATAAATCATACAGAAGAAGTTCAAAATCGTCCAACATCTTCAAAAGGTCAAGCATTTGCTAAAGATCAAATGGGTGGCCCCGAGGATCAAGTGGTGTCGCCCACCTCTCCCATCCCGATGCGTTAATCAACCCGATAAGGGATCCGTGCCACCACTCTTGTGCAACAACAAAAGCCTGTAGAGGATACTATTGTGTATGATTTTGAGAAACCGAAACCGAGAAAGAAAAGTTTAGAGATGACGAGGATGATTATACAAAGTTTCTTCTAGACAGCCTAACACACTCAAAGGAGAAAACCTCGAACTCCTAAGGACATGAAGTCTCCTCATGTCTCCTCATCATCGACTCTTCATCTCACTCATCACCACCACCATCAACGAAGTCAACCGATCATCATCCAAATCGTGAAGAAACCACCTAAATCTTGGATTTCTCGACTTATAAAAGATTGTGAAAGTCATCCAACAAGTCGAAAGAAGGACATACTTTACAGAAAATGAATTGGTTTGTCGACCAAATTCAAGACTTAAATGATGAGAAAGACAAGACGGAGAAAGAAAGGGAATTTGTTCAAGTTCATGAAGAGTCATCGAAAAGAGGAACCGAACGAAATGATCAAGGTTACACTAACAAGTACCTTCGTGATATCGCTCCTAAACTCCAAAAGGAACCGGAGAAGACAAGAAGAGATCATACCCACAAGTTTCTTCTCGACATCGCCCCTGTGTGACTAGAGAAATATTTTCCGCATAACTCACCCTAACATCGTAGCATTGGTTAAACATACAATGGCCAAAGAAGTCGATCTCTCGAACTGAAAGTTAATCGCTAAACTAGTGATGCAAATTTCAAAGCGATCCGAACGCTTACTCGGATGAAGCTAAATTTTTCGAAAATCTACTTGATTTTCAACTCGCATCTTCATGCAAGGAGTCACCGATCAACCCAAACGACCAAGAGATGACGATGATAAGGATAAGGACTCGCACCTAATCGCCGAAGCGCCCTGTAAATCTACCTCTATGCCACCTCCTCCACCACGGACTTCTTCTCAACAAAGTCTCCTCCACCTCGGTCTTCATCGATAAACCCTGGACGATTCCGAGTTACCACCCCGACTCATAAAACAGAGATTACTTTGAGTATACGGGTGGTGACGATGAAGAGGTCCTCGAGCCCCGACAACAACCCACCTCTCCCAAACAAGGACAAAACCGAACCATCATCTAAGCCTTCCAAAAGAAGAAGAAGACGCTTATACCGACGTCGATCATGGCTAGATGACGATAAAACCAAGAATTTGAATGGTTAGCTACACTTGTTAACCACACTCCCTACCCCGAGAAGGTCAAGAATTGGTAGACGGTAGTACATTGAGCATGCAAAGATTTTGCAAGAAAGATTCCGTGTGAAGAAGATGACGAACCGAGTTGAAGCGCATCAAGAATGAAGCATTCAACTTTGGAAAGACAAATCGGAAAGTGCAATCGAGGTTGAATACCACCTTGAAAACATTGCTCGAGCCATGTCTAACAACATGGATTGGCTCAACCCAGAAGCAAACATCGACTTCACTAAACGGGACAACCCTCCATATTACACTGACTGGACCAAACCTCTACCAACAATCGGCCAACCAGATGAACCAAGGATTCCCTTCAGATATTTCTTCAACAAAGACCTGGAATTTCTTCTCCATGGTGGCGATAGTTCAAGGAAATACGCTACATCATTGACTCTTCCATTCCCAGCAGCTATCTACTCGAACTGCAAAGCCATCGAGGAACGTGCCAATCACTTGTTCTCCGACAATGTGCAAGCATACGACCGAGATGCCTTGTATGGGATTCATCATTGGCCAGAACGCCGACGAATCTACTACCGAAGCTGCCAGGTACAGAAGTCACAACATGAAGTGTTTAGTACTAAAAGTATCGTTGCCATCCAACATGTTGGTCTTTCGTCTAAATGGGACTACACATTCTTAAAGAATATCATAGTCAAACGACAAGATGAACAGGACTATGGATTCTCCGAAGCTGACTTTGAGAACTTGTCCCTCAACGACATCGAAGACATGTACCTTGCCAAGGTACAGGGTCGTATGAGACAATTTCGACTGAAGTTCAACGTGAATTTATCAAGTCGGCTCTCATCTTCATTAGACGATCGTGATCAAAGAACGTGTTGAAGATATCCGATGGTCGTTGAATCTTATCGACGCGTGTCAACCTCACTCCTCCAACGCTACTCTTCCCGATCTCAACCACCTATCTCAATATACACTCATCAAGAAACCTTTCGGCGTTGTTTACCATAGTGAACTTCAAAGAAACCGCTTAATGGCGGTAGTGAGCTCCACAAATTTGGGGATCATACCTTGAAGTCGGTTAGGGATGGATTGGCGCATGTTGAAGGATATACGCGAAAGTCGGGTCTCCTAAGCTACCGGAATTCTCGTGAAAGGAGGATGTGAGACGATCATCACCATGATTGATGAACGGTTGTTCGAAGGGACCGCCTTCGAGATGATTGGAAAGCTATGTTGGTGGTCGACCCAGAGAAACATCACCGCTATCAACGCCTGCAAGCACTCCTCGGGAACATCATCGCACTTCCCGGTACCCTTAAATGGTTTCCTTCATATAATTTTGGATGTGTTATTATATATGTTAATGGCTTGTGCACACATAACAAAGTACAACCCGTAATTGTCAAGAAAGGACCCCGTGGTACGCCTCGCCACAATCCTTATAAAAGGAGCGAAGCTTCTTATTTTGAGTAAACCTATCAAACCTTTCACTTTTCAAGGTTTTGCTCAAAAGACAAGTACTTCCCCATAAGATTTTTCAAAACCTCAACCGCTTATATCACTAATTGAGGGGAGTATTTGATTTAAAACTTTGTTCACAAATTGTTCATAGTGGTCGCCTTCCCAACACTCAAATGGTCATATTTATTCTCAAACGCTTCAAAATAACATTGTCATATGCCATTTTGAGGGGAGAAAATTTGTGTGATAAGAAATATGTTGTGAATGCAAATGAATCTGTGAACTTCGACTTAAACAACGAATTGACTGGTACTAAACTGTTAGTAACTCGAAAAGACTTGTCCCGACGGGCAATAATTTCAAGCTAGTTCGCTAGTGATGTAAACATGTCTCGCAGGACTTGTCTCGAGTAGAAAGTACCATTCGAGAAACTTTTGATAGACATGAACTCGACGGGTTTGACAACCTTCCAAGGTTTGTCTACACCTTCAAGGTAGTTATTAGAGCTAGTTGTCACCTAAAACCGACAATATATCTCTTTAACTATTCAACGTAACCGTGTCTCATGGAGATTGTCTATCTTTAGTGGATCAATTCAAAAGTGCGCGCTTTTCCTCACCGCATTTAACCATTAAAACTATTAAGCACATGTGGAGGGGAGTATTTATGCAAAACTTCATCTCTCACAAGGTTCAAACATGTTTTTCATTAACAAACCCTTTGAGAGAGATTTTAACATACAAGGTTATAATGGCAAACATAGGTTAGTCATGGAGTTATAAGGTGACTAAGGTTAGGAATAACTGTCCTATGATCCGCCAGAGTCGGAGGGATCTACCCAAGGACACTACCATTAGTTAGTGTTAGAAGTCCTTAGGAATGATTGTAAAAGGAGAAAATGAGAATCGGAGAAAGAAGGAGTTGAAGAATCAAAAGAAATGTAAAGTAAAGGGTGAAAAGAAATAGCCCTCCGATTATTCAACTTAGGCGCACACCGGGTTCAATTCATATGCTACCGGTTGTCACTTAGTGACACCGGTATTGAAGATTAAAAGTCGTCATGGACCCAAAGGACGCATGCACTAAACCTTCTTAGCCACTCAAGTTTCTCTCAATGTAAGCTTGTTTCATTCTCACTGTGGAACCCTACATAAACTATTGGCTTTCTTAGAGATCACCGGTATTGAAAAAGGAGACCCTCTCCTAGTCTCCGCTTAAGAAAACCTAAACGCACCATTGAGTCTAGAGCCATGAGTTTCATCAAAAGATCTCTTAGAACACTTGATATTTAATCACTTGATGATCAACAAATAAGATCATCGCTGGTTCATATCGAGTCCTTCACGATCTTAGCAACTGTCGAGAACATTTATGAGAGGTTCACATCTCATGATCCTCGTGATTGAATGGAAACTCCCGCCGTGGTCAACATCAAACACCGACAAAGGTCACTTCGGTAACTCCCGTGGATTACGCGGAGTGTGTCTCATACGGTCTACAACAGAGGTGATGCTCGTGTACCTCCGACTATCTGAATCAGATGTACTTTGGTACATCGCGTTATCTCACTTGTGGGACTCAGCTCAGAACGGCCTTTGTAAGAATTAGAGTTGTGTTTTCACACTATGTCGTTAACACTCTCAAGTTCAAACTTGTAAGTGCTTGAAACCGCTTATTACTAACCGCTTGAAATGTTTTCTTCTTATGGAAGCTCCGAGCGGGATGATCGTGTCGACTCTTCTCATGCTCACGCCAACATCATGGAAGTTCTATTCAATGCAACACAATGTAATGATTCTTCATCAATCAAAAATCTACAAAGTCAAAGACTTACGTAACTTCATCAAGATTGATTACCAACGCCAAAGAGCGTGTGAGCATGTTGAAGAATGACGTGGAGACACCGAGCAAACAAGGCACTGAGATGATCGATGCGCATAACAACATACTATCACTTTCACCACAAAGAACAATGATCAAAGAACAAAGTTAAAGATGACGTCAAGCATAACCGCTCAAAGATAACTATCTCTACACCGGGAGATTGTTCGAATCAAGGCAATTCATCTCACAAGAAAGAAGAATGTCGAAGACGCCACAACACTATTACATCAACGCTTTCACCGCTTACATTCATATATACTTGAGGGGAGATTGTTGGAATCACCCTAAACAAGATTTCAAGTATTTATATTTCATATGTAATAGGTAGCTTTATTATGGCCTTTATGTTTGTTTAAGGTCAAGCTTATGTAGAAGGCCCATAAGCTTAGGCCCAAGCCCACATAAGAAAGGATGGGAACTAGGAGTGTTGCCTAGCTTCCTCTCCTATAAATAATCTTGTAAACCCTCATTTGAGGTTGGTTGTTCAATGCATTTCTTTCACATACTCTACGCCTAACCATTCATAGTATTTCGTGTGTGTGTGTTGTGTGTGTATTGTTCATCCGCCTCTCTATCTCTTTCTAGTAAGCTTGTGTTGTAAAACTAGTGACCTAACAGTGACATTTGTCATTTGTAAAAGACATTCCTAAGTGCATTCGAGGTATGACTTTCTACTTATATCTAAATGATACTTGTTTAGTATATAAGTGTTATTTGCTAGGTTTTTATTTGAGTAGATTTTTGTGTTTACACATGATTTACATGTAGCTCGTTAGGAAGCTTGTTTCACATACGTGTTATTTTCTCGCCTATAGTCATAGTATGTAGAGCTTATGCTTTATTTCTTCTAATAAAACAAAACACGAATTTCAAAAATTTTCTCGCCTTTGTTTCTCACATGTGTTTCATTTCTTTTGATCTATATGTGTTATATTCTTCGTGATACATTAGATGTCATGTATGCATGCTAAAAGAAAAGGTAGGATAAAACATACTTCATGGTACAATAACCGTAAAACCTATGTTTTTATTAAAAGCCGGTTCATTACTTGAGATCCACGGATCCCGGAAGTTACACTAGCCGATCCTTTTGAAAATGAACCGTGGGATCCGCCCCACTGAAAACAGTTTTCATGCAAGATTAAAATCACTATCTTTAAAAAAATTAATAATCCACTACGCTTCAAACCATGGGTTAGCTAAATACTAATTGTTAATAGAATATCTAGTAAAACGTTAGATTATTATAGGTTGACCATAAACGCCTTCCTTATTAACCCTTCACCTCTATAGGTTCAACTATGACGCATGAATACGAGTTTGATTTTTCACTCACTAGCGTCTACACCCCTAACATTTCCTTGAGCCCAACACACCGCAATCATGTCCGTGGGTTCAATAATCTCAAAACCGTCACTTCCATGAAGGACGTACAGACACCTTCTACAATTCAAGAAGGTATCAATACCTCCTTCCGAGCCATAGACTAGAATGTCTTCTTGAAATTAACGAGAAGATATGTCCAAGGTTCATAATGGAATTCTTCCGTCAAGTGGAACTCGCTCGTAACGAGGATCACTTTTATCCCTTTGGTTTTATATCAAAACCAAAATTCACTTTAAGCCTTGGGCATTTTGCTCACATCCTCCGAATTCCAACCCATGGACAATGTAAGCCACCAAGATTGGTCTCTTGATTCTCTCTTCATTTTCGTGAAGAAAATAGCCCATATTGTTCACACATACCCTCTCGGAAGAATTAACACGCATGATATGCAAACCTCGACCATATTACTCCAATCCAAACATTATCCATACACGGGATATCCGAGAAGAGTACAAGCCTGTCGCTCTCATTCTACGTGAAAATGTTTGAGTCTTAGGGGAAATCGAGATATTCTTCCGCTTGTTGTGCTCACATGTTGTAATCGCTTTGCTAACACAACAACCATACAATCTCGCCTACTTCTTCGCAAGGCGAATTGCAAACATTCAAGGCTCCAAGGATAAACTCATCCCTTATGGAATGTTCTTGACATGCCTCTATCACAATGTTATGCACTTCCATCCTCAATTTCAAAGTCCGTTATACGATTTGTGAACAAGATGATGGAACCGCTAAACATATCTCTCATGAAGACTTTCTTCATTCATGATTCCACCAATACCCATCAATCACATAATGATCCTCCTAGTGAAGACACTCAGGAACCTAGAATAGTCAAATAGGATCAATTCTACTCTACTCATTAGTTATCAATGTAATCCTATCTCTTTCATGAAATAACACATCTTACATTTGATATCCAAGTTTTAGAACCCTTTAAACAAAGCTTGGAATATAATGCATCGTCATGATCATTGCATACCTTTAGTAAAGGTTCGTCTAGCGATAGACGGATCCCAATGTTGTACTAAACGGATCCCTACATCTAGGGAACCGTGGGATCCTAAGAAACAGAAAATGCAATTGCAAGCATTATATGTCAAACACATCCCTTAGAACACCTCACACTAAGCTAAACATAGTGTCTTAAGATTGATCAAGACTTTATCAAGATAGGTTGAGCTTTCCTACTCTTTCCAACTCACATAGATCACATTCTAAGGCTTTGTTAGATCTATCATTTCAAATCCATCACTCTTCCGCCTCAAAACTCACACTTCATTTTTACTTGATCCTCACAACTAGGTTAGAAATCCTTGATTATGACAATATTGATCATTAATCAACCTCACTTCAAAATTGACCAAAGTTGATCAAATCCTAGTTTTCCCATCTCAAAACCATTAGGATATTTTCCAAAACACAATCATAAGACACAACCCGATCTCTAGGATCATTTAGTTTCATTTAACTTCAATTGACATCTTTAATGTCACCCTTGGTCATCCATTGGTATTTTTTAAGTTCCAAATCCTTCCATAAATAACAATCATTAGCTACACCACTCATTGCCTTCAAACACTTAAGCACCCCTTCATTTAAAACACTGGGAGAACTGAAACACTCAAGGTGATGTAGGTCTAGGATCTTAGAAACATCATTTCCACTCTTTCATAAACTGCGAACGCGGATCCCTAGAACTAGCCTAGACGGATCCTCCGAGAAGGAACCGTGATCCGGATAACGTTTATGACAAATCTTGGTATAACAATCATTTCAACTCATCTTCCTAACTCAAACACTCCATCTCATCTTAAATGAGTTCCTAGAACAACACAACCTCTCAGAAGTTGACTCTGTGCATGCTAATCATCACATTCCAATGAATCTTAGTGGCTTAAGGCTTAAATGCACTTTCCAAATCTCTTGGTTTATAAACCACCTTGTTAGGATCTCCATAGTCATCACTCTCATCCTAACTTTCAGCTTTTGCAATCCCTTCAAATCATCTCATCATGAGAAAACCCCAAGTAACAACCTATCCACCAAAGAACCACCCATCAAAAGGGCTCGTGTTGTACACTAAATCTCTTCAACCGAATCATCTCCGTCAAACCAATCAAACCAATTCCTAGAAGGTTAGTACCCACAAAATTACCTATGCCAAACACCACCATACCTCCTAGGCCAAACAATATCATCTCCACTAAACCATCACCATTGGTTCCTAGAGCTATCTCTTTACATCCCCACAATCATCACCTCACCTCTACAATTTAGAGGACTTACCACCTAGGCCGCTCTCATCCGCTCACGACAACATTCTCCTCATTAGAGGAACAATGATTCAAAATCAAGGTGTTGAGTCAACACTTGCTCGGCTTTCTTTTCGCGTTTCCATCATATAATCCTATTTGGATTATAAGAAATCACCAAAGTCAACCACCCGACCTTATGGAAGTTGACACATCTTTACCACCATCATCATTCTTGATCGAACCATTCCTAAATGGACCTCCACCAATCCTTCATCATTCGAGGCTCCTCAACCCACTTCAATTGATCCTTTGAATTTAGCCACTTCATTTCATCCACCACCACTACCTAGCCATGACAAAGATTGCTATCATTGTCAACATGTTGAAAGTTTGATACATGAAGTAAGAAGACCAACGTTTCATGTTCTATCATCTCCTCGAACGTTTGACGAGATTAAACCTAAACATAACTCGAGCTAGAGGATTATAGTGGTGTCTAAGCTTCAAGCATTAGTTGGTCTAAGAAATTCCTAGTTATGTATTGTCTATTTTCTTATTTTGAGTCATGTATATCATAACTCTTGTTTTATTAAATGGAATTACATGCTACTTGTTATTTCGTTGAGCATATGATTACTTTTACTCATATCTCATTTGTGTGATAACATTACTTGTTATATTACCTTTGCTGATTTTAGTCATCACCAGACGGATCCTCAAGATTGCCTAGACGGATCCCTACTAGAAGGGAACCGTGGGATCCGTGAAGTCGTAATGTTTTCTTTATCACATTTGCGAAATTATGAATTATACTTGCTTTCTAACCTTTGTTTTGTAGTATTTCAATTCACACATGAAGACCTTGACATCCTAAAGCTAGGGGAGCTTTATGTCAAAGCAATACATTGCAAATTACTTTTCATAACTTCCCATTGCAAAGTTGCAATCATCTAGGGGGAGCAAACCTAGTTGCAAATGATCTAGATTAGAATTACTTTCTTGACGCCCTTACATAGGGATGGACTCGTCAAGGGGGAGTAAGACGAGATCTATTCCCTTACTTACTCTTTATTTTCTTCTTTCACATGTTTTCTTTAAAACAATGTGTTGCTTTTCTTGAAACACTTTTGTTTCGACAAAGGGGAGAAAAGTAAAACTACAAATTCAAACGCTATTTAATTTTAGCTTTTCCTTAAAATAATTTATGTTTTGTCATCAACAAAAGGGAGATTGTTAATACAAATAAGCCGTAAAACGCTTTATTTATATTTTACGATCTTCAATGTTTTGTCGATAACAAAAGTAAAATCATATTAACGAAACAAATAAAATACGTAAATGGTTTGAACTAATAGTTTTATAACACACTTACGTTTTCATATAAAACACTATAACAAGATTAAGTGATTTTATATTTTAGATACACATGTACAACAACTAGTGTTTACATATTGGGTTAATACATACTTATATTAAGTACACTAAAATGGGTAAAACAAGTATATACTAAAATGGGTAAAAGCAAGTATATACTAAATAGTTAAAAACTAGCAAATGGTTTTGACCCATAACCCATGGTTTTATATATACCACTTACACAAGTTCAATGTATTCTTAAGGTACATTGTATCTAGATTGAAAACCATGGATCAACCCATAACCCATGACCCATAACCCAAAATACCCATGGGCAAAGAGAGCGGACCACGGATCCCTAGCTTTGTGCTAGCGGATCCTAGTGGAAGGATCCGTGGGATCCGGGTAACAAGAGGAGTTTTCCTCTATAAATAGTGAGCCATTTCTTCATTAATTCTCACCCCTCTCCAACATACTTTCTCCCCGAAAGTTAAATTCACTAACCATAGATCCAAGAGATCTATGTTTGTAGTTTTGTTTTGTGTGATCTTTTAGGTTCCTCTTAAAGGGAAGATCACCACCTTTGAAGTCGAGCAAGCTCAAGTCCATGAGTTGCCAAGCTTCCTCATCATCAAGGCTATTGAAGTCCTCTTGTTGATGATCCCTTTCTTTCTTCAAAGAAGCGTAGTGTTAAAGACATTAGTGAAAGATGTCTCAAGTGTCAAGACGAAGATATTAGTGAAGGGTATCTATCGCTCATAAGATAAGCACTTGTGGTAGGTGCTTAGAAGTCAAGACAAGAAGCATTAGTGAAAGGTGCTTAGAAGTGAAGACACAAGACATTAGTGAAAGGTGTCTTGTAGATCTAATCAAAGACATTAGTGAAAGGTGTCTTGTAGATCTAATCAAAGACATTAGTGAAAGGTGTCTTGTAGATCTAATCAAAGGCATTAGTGAAAGGTGCCTTAGATGTACATTCGATATGGTGTGTTTCGATGTACTAGATAGACTAGCATTAGATCCAAGGATATTGATGTCCTTGATGATGTTGTAAAGGAGTAGATCTCCTTTGGGATTAGTCGTTGGTGTAGTGTGGTAGTAGTTCCTCCATTGCAATGGAACTAGGTACTTAGCCTAGTACCTAATAAAGGGTAGGCGACGCCAGTGAAGGTGTAGTTCACCTAAGGTGTGAAAGAACTTCGGTGGTTAGCCTAGCAATCAGATAAAGGGTAGGCGACGTTGTGTTAGGTGTGGTTCGCCTTGGTGTGAAAGAACTCGGTATTTAGCTTTGTCCTAAAAAGGTTAAGCGGCGTTGTGAAGGCTTCTCCGCCATAAGGAGATTGGTGTAGTGATTACAAACTCTTGAGTAGGTGACTCGGGGAGTGGAGTAGGGCAAGGAAGGTGTCCTTGTAGCCAAACCACTATAAATACTGCGTTGTGGTTTTGTGCTTCTTACTCTTATCCTTTTATTACATATCTTTATATGCTTGTTTATCAACATCCAACACACAACCAAATAGATTGACATAAGTCGATCTAAATAGTTTAAAAGGAAGTTTTAATTGGTAAAACTATTCAACCCCCTTCTAGTTTTCCACACAAATTATTTGAACTACAACCATCAATAATTAAAGAACATACTGAATTATTGATTAAGATTTCCGAACGGAATAACTTGGTTTTAGACACCCGACACTCCTTCTTTCTCTCCTCCCATTCTTCAACTCTTCCAATTATTGAACGTGGAATGGTCGGGTGCACAATTGTCTCCAAAATCGCCTACGGTTGGACGAATCTTTCGACCTTCGTGTTTGCCACCCTCGTGATTTTTGTGGTTGTTTTTTTTGGAAGCGGCAAAGATTATATTAGAGGACCCAAGCAGTGGCCAAAAATTACACCATGTTTAAGACCAACAAAACAGCAATCAAGATAAACAAACCCAATACAAGCGCCTAAAAAAAGCCTATCTAGATATGCACCTTGACGGGTTTGATATCCAAGCTTCCCAATCATTAGTTGCCAATGAAGATTGATTTGCAATCCAAAGTAATGAATACCTTTGAAGTTGTGAAAAAATATCTTTAGCGAGAATTTTTGGTTTTTGATCCTCAGAGGCATGAACATAGCGGTTTCTCTATTTCCATATAATCCAAACAAGAATGAAACAAACACCATGGAAGGCTTTCGCGATACTACTATTTCCACCTCCCGAGACAACCAAGTTACGCGCTAGTGCGTAGAGGTCGAAAACCTGGGGGGTGTTATATTCTACCGTGCTACCGACCCATAATTTCTTCCATATTGTATTCGAGAATGAACAGGTTATGAACCGTGAGAAATGATTCTTATTCCATTTTGCATAACGGACATATTGTAGAAGTAAGCGCGATCGATCTTTGAACTAGTCAAGTCTAATCACACAAGCCGGCCACTTGTGAATGGCCAACCGTATCGGACTT
Source organism: Chrysanthemum lavandulifolium (assembly GCA_022545495.1). Classification (NCBI taxonomy): domain Eukaryota; kingdom Viridiplantae; phylum Streptophyta; class Magnoliopsida; order Asterales; family Asteraceae; genus Chrysanthemum; species Chrysanthemum lavandulifolium. The sequence continues at coordinate 77,869,037 of CM040240.1, forward strand.
AAACCGCTTAAAACATAAATACAATGAAGTCCCGGAGAATACAATGAATTCCGGTCGTTAAGTCCCACTGAGACTCAATGGTGTGTAAACACTTGATCGACGATAGAATGATCACTAATGATAGTGATCGAAGAAATTGGATGGATAATTACACTCTTGAAAAAGTTTATAAAATAAAGCGACTTAAATATAAATTAAGAAAATTAAAAGATAAAATATATTAAATAAACGCTATCACTATTTTTAAAATGATGAACGTTTAAAACCTAAAACATACGTTTAAATAAAATTACGTAAACGCACAAAATAAAACGTGAAAATAAAGAAGGAAAATACCTACGGATATGAAAAATACATTTTACAATCCTAAATATAAAAGAAAATTATTAGAAAAGGAAAATTATTTTTACAACTATTTATTTAATTATTATTAATTAAAACTATTTTAACTATTTAATATTAGCCTAAAATACAAGAAAATAGGAAATAAAGCTAGAAAAATAAAATTAAGACTTGGAAAAATCTAAAATAACAAAATAGAATTTTCAAAACTATTTTTATATTTTTCTGAATATGTTTTGGATTTTCTAGGAATTAAAAACTATTCAAAACTAATTAAATTATCTAAAATACAAATTTAACTAAGAAAATTTGGAAAAATATTTTTTGTCTTTTATATTTATCTTAACTTAAGAAAAATGAAAATTATTTTTTGAACCTTTTCTTAATTAATTATATTAAATGCTATTTAAAAGGGCTAAAATTGATTTAAATTCGGAAAAATAGCAAACAAGCTTGGAAAAATCTGAAAATTTCAGTGAAAACTCTAAAATAATATAAGGAATCTAGGAAAAATATAAAAACAGGGGTTGTGTGTAGGATTTTGAATGCTATACAAGTGCTTATTGAAATAAGCACTTGAATAAGCCAAAGGACACAACAAGTGCCAAACCAAATGTAGGTATATATAGCTAAAAGAACCAAAAGCAACTTAAAACAACTGTCCTAAACCTATGAATTGCTAAATACCAAAGATTTGATGTTTTGAGATTTATAAAAAATAGCTCTTTCAGTGCTCACTTTGGGTGAGAAATAAGCACTTGAATAAGCGAAACTAAAACTAAAAGTCGGATCTTAAGCTAGACCTGGTGGCTATCTATGAACCAAGGCTCGACCTAGATGAGCTAAACAAAGCTAGTGGCGGGGCACGCAATGATCGAGAAAGCTCGACTTAAAGTTCGAGCTTTGGTGGAGCGAGGCACATGAGACCCAAGAGACAAGCTTGTTTGAGACTTATAAAAATTCACAAAAATGTATAAAATGCTAATAACAAAATAGACCATTGAACTTTCAAAACAACAAGATTCACATGATTTGGCTCGTAGATGAATCAAAGATAAATCCTCTACTCGCCAAACCGAAGTTTTGTGCAATTTGACTTTTATTGACAGAATTGAAAGTTGACCAAATGGAACTTTGATCATGATTTGTGAAATGAAAATGATATATTATGATGAAATAAACCTACTGCAATCTATATCTATGTATTTTAAACACAAAACAAGCTTTTGTTTTTCAAAGACTTTAACAGATATGCATATAGAATAGCTTAAACCGAGAATTTGACTATGAGCTCTTGCAGGCACAAGTTTATTATCGATATGAGTCTCAAATGACTAAACAAACATGAAACACCAGAACCTAACACTCGAACAAACCTAAACCATAGTTTAAGCAGTAATTCCAAACACACTTGTTTCCACTGGAAAGCAATTAAATCCAAACCAACTGATGAACTAACTCTAGCAAACACTTAAACCGAATCTAAATATGCTAAATACACTATATAAACAAGTTTGAACAAGTTACAACTACAAATACAAATGCAAACACAATCAAAAATGGATTGAAATTGAAAACGAAATAAAACTCACATAGGTCCGATGTTATGCGGCTAAAACCAAACCCAAAACTAATCTAACCTAGTCTAATCCAACCCAAATCAACCTCTCGTGACCTTCATTCCTCGTCAAACTGCTGAACCAAGATTTCAATGCACAGTTGACTTTCTTTGACCATTTCACCAATTTGCTTAAACTCGATAAGCAAGCTTACTCCAAGGTTAAAATAAGCTTAAATAAGCTTATTTGATTTTAACTTGCTTATGAGAAGCTTTGGACATAAAATTTAAACCGAGAATTTCCACAAGAAGCTATAAACTTGGAATTTATATAAAGACTTGAATTGAAACTCAAAAGCACATACAATGATGTTTTCACTACATGTGATACATTGAAACTAAAATTACAACATTTTAACTAAAACTAAAACATTTAATAAAAAAAACGACATTAAAGGAAAAAGATAAAACTAGCTACTCCCCTCTCCTCTTCTCTTGCCTCCTTTTTTATATACCAAACTTCTTCCCACTTGTTTCTGATTGATTCCCACTTGGAATTGGGGCCGTTGGATGACTTTAGTGGATTTTGGCCGTTTGATGCATTTTGGCGCCAAAATGGTTTTAGCCAGGTGGAAGGATTGAGTGTTAAGGGGGAGGGATCATTTAATGATTCTTGTTTTGTGGTGGAGGTGGAGGGGACAAAGGTGTGGAAAGAGTGAGCTGGGGGAATGGTGGCTTGAGTGTAGCAGGGAAGCAGTTGAGAAGATGAGACTTTGGCGCCAAGGTGGATGTTGACCAATTGGTTTGACCGGTGGCTAATATATGATGCGGGTCCAAAATGCTATTTGACAGGGGGTCACTTGGGTAGGCAGGGGGTCCAAAGGGTATTGACAAGGCCAAAGGTTATTAAAGGTTTATTAATACAAGGGCTTGTTTGTAATTTCTGAAACTTCAAGGACCAAGGCTGCCATTTCTGCAAAGTTGTTTCAAGGGACTAAAACTGACAAGCTTCAATAGTACAAGGACCAAACTTGTCATTTTCAAAATTCCAAGGACTAATTATGACAATTTTCAAACTTGAGGGACCAAAGTTGTAATTTTGCAAATTTTAAACTTTGAAGGGTTTGTTTTAACAACTTTTGAATCCCATGGACCTTAAATGACGTTTTTCTTTATTTTGATATACCGTGGACTGCTTTTGACAACTTTTGAAACTTGGGGACTAAACCGCCAATTTTGAAAACTTGATAATGTTTTCATCGATTTTGATCTTTTGCATTTTAAAACACATAAAACACTGATTTGTGATATTTTCATCATTTTGATGTGTTTCGAGTGTTTTCGATGATTTTGCGCTTTAGATTGTACAAAATGATGAGTATTTAGACACTCATCAATGACACATCTCTTAGCAAGATTAAGGTAGGTAGGAACTCACAAGAGTAGCTCTCCATACACAAAGGTTTACTTTGATTGGAAGCCATGAATCCATATATGGTGGGGAATAGAAGAATCATCAGAAAGAATATGATTACTAATTAAGTATGTTAATCGCTTAACTGAAAACATACCCTTAGAATCATAAATCCAAAACCATTTATTTGGGGAACAAACAGTTATTTGAGCACCATTTAGAAGTGTGCATATAGAGTTTAAGTCATCAAGAGCACGACCTCTTGGATGAGATCTCCAATTCCAGGAGCTGCTACCACTTCCGTTAGACATCACCCATCTTTATTTTACCTTAGCTTCTTTATTAGTTTCTAATGCATATAATCGCGGGAAGCGAAGCTTTAGACAAGGAGCAGGGGTTACCCAAGAGTCTTCCGAAAACGAGGTAGTGTCACCATTGGAGACCTTCTTTGTGAACAAATGGCTAAATGCCAAACCTGTTTTATCAATAGCTAAAGAGGAGCTAACAATGCCATCCCATATTCCTTTCTTTAAGCATGCCCCTGTTTTATTTTGGAATCCACCATCATTATAAAAAAGAACCGACATTATCTTTCTCTATAAAGCTTCTTGCTCATTGAAAAAATGCCATCTCCATTTTCCCAGAAGACAAAGATTCATCGATTTTAAGGAATCAACCCCTAAACCCCCAACATTTTTATTAGAGCAAAAATTTGCTCCACTTGACCCATGAAATACCCTTACTTCCCTCTTTGAAGCGCCAAAAGAAACGAGAACGAATGTTTTCTAACTTATGAAGAACCTTTGATGGTGCTCTAAAAATAGAAAAATAAAATAATGGCAGACTCCCCAAAATAGCTTTTGTAAGAGTCAAGCGACCTCCTATGGAGAGAATTTTTTATTTCCACGAGGACAGGCGATTAGTAAAGCGATCTCTAACTTCACTCCAACTCTCCACATGGTTCATTTTCATTCCAACTGGGAGACCTAAATATATATATGGTAGAGAGTCATAGCCACAGTTTAGGATATTAGCAGCTCTATTAACCTCTTTTGAGTTAACACCAATTCCATATAATTTGCTTTTTACGAGTAACACGAAGGCTAGATGCATCTTGGAAACACTTCACGACCATTACTAGCTTTTGTACATTCCACATAGACCATTCACCAAAAAAGAGTGCATCATCCGCATATTGGAAAAGGGATAAATTAGTGTTATCTTCGTTTAAATACAGACCTTTGAAAATATTTTTATTACAGGCCTCAATGATGGATACTTGAAGAGATTCATCAACAATTAAGAAGAGTAATGGCAAAAGAGGGTCCCCTTGGCGTAAACCGCGTTCCAACTTAAACTCATTAAATGGGGAACCATTTACAAGAATCAAAACTGTTGCAGAAGTTAAGCAGCCTTTAATCCATGAACGCCACTTTGGACAGAATCCCATTTGCGTCATTATATCCAATAGAAAACTCAAGTTTACATTGTCGAACGCCTTTTCAAAATCGGCTTTGAACAATAAAAGCTTTAAGTCATTCCGAGATGCATAATTAATAATTTCATTTGCAATCAAGACACCATCAAGAATTTGCCTCCCAAAGATGAGAGCCGTTTGATTAGGACCAATAATTTATAAATGACTTTCTCCAAACAAAATGATAGAAGCTTAGCAAGAACCTTGTACACGCATCTGATAAGGCTAATTGGCCGAAAATCAAAAATTTCAATTCGGTCACACTTCTTAGGAATAAGAATTGTGAAAGAAGGATTGCATCCTCTTGCGAAGTGGTATGTGAATTCAAAATGCTTTAAGCAGTTGTAAAAATCAACTTTGATGATTTCCCAATACCTCCTTAGAAAGTCAAAATTAACCCATTAGGCCCCGGGGATTTTGAGCCCGAAAAACTCCACACGGCCTGTTTAAATTCTTCCATAGAAAAACTAGATTCGAGAAAGTCATCATCAGAAGAATCAAGAGTACGGAACAGATTGCTGCGAAATCGAGGCCTTGCAAAAACGGGTTCCTTAAAACGCTCTTGAAAATGAGAGAAAGCCGCCTCCTTTTTCGCATCTGGGGTGTAATCCAGTTTCCACCCCACGACAACCCATTGATACGATGTTTTACGGCTTATTTCTTAATTAAGGCATGTAAATATCTTGAGTTCTCGTCATCATCGACTGCCCATTTGACTCTGCTACGTTGCATCAATTTATTCGTTCAACTTTATCATAATGCATTAACTCAAAAATGGCATCCTCACGAGCCAAACAATCAGTACTCGTAAGAAGCCCACTTTCAGCTTTGAGATCCCAATCTTCAATGCATCTCAAGAGATCAGATTTTCGAATCTTAATCACAGCTGTCTTGTTAAAGGACTAGGACTTAATGGTCGTTTTAAGATGCTTTGTCTTACTTTTTAGAATGATATCTACATAGTCTCTAAAGGGCCTTGCACCCCATGTGGACTCCATAAGATCATTGAACTCTGGAAGACCCAACCAATGGTTAAAGATACGGAAAGGCTTGGACCAAAGTCAGGAAGTTCAACCTTGAGAAGTATGGGACATTGATCCAAAAGGGTTCTTGCCAAAGCAGTAACCAAAGCCGATGGCCAATGATCAAGAAAATTATGAGTAACTAAGAAACGATCTAACTTGCTCATTTTATATCCTTCTTTATTAAACCTTGTGAATCTTCGACCACCTAATTGAAACGCAAACAACCCGGCACTAGCAATGAAATTATTAAAACATGTGTTTCATTTGAAACAAAATGGATCCCGCCCGCCACATAATTTTTGATAAATAGTGGAATTCTATCGATTATGATTTTGATAAAATCACGATCCATATGTTCTTCGACTATACCCACCAACAATATGTGTTTTTGAATCTTCTACATCATTCATCATCCAGGATATTAGCAAGCTCTAGATGTCAACTGACGCAGGACGCGAAAGTGAATTTTGTAACCCTAATCCAAGGGCTGATAAACGAGGATGAAACCTCCAGGATAATAATTAACAAGCTCTGATATCAACTGACACATAACGCGAAAACGAAATTTTATAATCCTAATCCAAATCACGACACATTAATAATATTGGCATCTAGGTAGAACATAAATGCCAGTTAAAATAAACGTCTATCCAAAAAATTATTGACATCTATGTTCCTACAACAACAACAACAACAACAACGAACCCAATCCCGCCGGAGCGGGGTATGTGGGAGGTAAAAATGTAGACAGATCCTTACCCTACCCTGTGATAAACACAGGGAGTAGAGATCTAGCGTTCACGAGACCTCCGGCTAAAAGCGGGTGTGCGGTGAGAAAAAAGAGAAAAGAAAGCGGAAGACGGACAACAACAAGCACCAGAATATGGAAGAAAAAGGCACATCTATGTTCCTACCTAGATGCCAAAATCTATTTCCCTCCATGATAAATCACGACCCAAACACCATCACGTATGCTCTTCTATTTCTTGATTCTTGTCCTCATCAATAGTTTATTATTATTTTCAAAATATATAGAAAGTCATAAGAATTAAAGTTTAACACATGCACCTAGCTCCAAAGATTTAAGTACCTAAATATCCTAGCATACTAACAAATATCCACAAACATATTTTTTTCAAACCGGCCACGTCTTTCCCCGTTTATGAAGTCATTAATTTAAGTAACCAAACACGGTTCTATTTGCGTGTTAATTAAGTCTTTCTTAACCATGGAGCTAGTATATAGATATCAATATATTACATAGATTGTATTTGACGGCAAATTTAAGGTCATCTTATTCACAACGATATGATGGTGTATTTTCATCCACTACTTTTTGATTAAATTCATCAATTGCAATATGTTTTGTAAGATACATTAATTTAATTAGTTGAAAAGTGACGAGTATGTAAATTTTGTATAAAATTCAATGTAAGTTTGTAACTAGAACTCACGTCAATCATACGTGTACAATATAAAGAAGAGTTTGATGAGTCGAGAAAGTATATTTGATAATACCAAAAAAAATTATTTGTTTGATAGACAAAGGTATCGCTTTTGTATAAATTTGTATTTACGTTCCTTAATTACCATGACAAAATCAACTACTCGTGCTAAATTAGCTAATAGTAAAGCTTTTGATCACCTATAAAAGTTGAAGGTTCAAACCTCAGAATATATACATTTAAAAGTGGTAAGAGAGATAGTCGAAAATGTCATGAAGATATTATAATTAGGCCGTTACATATAATTAAAAATTCGTCTATCTGAGAAATCTCATCAGTCTAGTTACCATAACAAAATCAATTTACAATGACGATGACAATTTTGTATGTTGGGTCATTTAATTTTGATCTTCTAGAAAAAGGTGGATTCATCCTTCTATTACGTGTATACAAATGATAAACTCGAACTTTACATGCTAATCAAAACAAACAAACAATGTTCTAGCTTAGAGTCTATAAAATTATATAATTTATTTAGCCACATGCCCACATTTATAGGACTTTAGTATTTAGTTCACAAGAATCACTAACCACAAAGAAAAAGATCACCAAAAGGTACCAACTTTTAATCATGTGAAGCAATTGCCACCATGAATGACGGTATTGTAGTCCCCTACCATTACAATACATCGGAACAGTTGGAGAAAAAAGAATCTATACATACGGTTCATTTCCAAAAATCTAGCAAGCGCATGATACTTGACTAAAAGTCATTAGCTTTTAAGTACAATTAAATATTTTTTTTAAATCTTTTTTACACCACAATCCTGTTTATAAAAAACCTTGTCCCAGTAAAATATGAAAAGAAAAAGTTTTATATGTAATAGGAAGGCCAAATAACAAATCAAAGAGTTGTAACGATACACATCTTCAAAGAATTCAGCCAAGCCGATCATGAATTATATTAACAAACTAAAAGAATTTTAAAGAACCACTTTACATGATAACAAATTATCTACAAATCGTATGAAAAAAAATAATGAATCATATGTAAAATGTTAGGATTTAGAAATGGCAATGAACAAGAGAAGAAGAAGATTTTGAGAACACGATCATTTGATCATTCGATCGAAATGGGAATTTTGATTCTTTGCGGTCATCTTCAATCGGAGCGGGAAGATTCAAGTCCAACGACATTAGGGTTTTTGGTTTTTTGGATTCTTGGCACCCGCTAGAATCACCACAATTGGCTGTAGTCAAGGGCATGGATCTGTGTCGCCTCATATGACCTCCTAGTGCCTGCCCAGAAGCAAATTCAGCACCACATATGGAACATTCATGAACCTTGGCTACCTTAACCGAGCCACTAGGGTTAGAGTGAGTCAAATGATTTGAACCAATCGTTAAAGAAAGGGTGGTAGAACTATGATGAGCATCCACATCTTGTTTCACCATATTTGGCCTAATCTTATCATCCAAATTAGCCTTAGGAGGTTTCTTGTGACTTGCTCTATGACCACCAAGAGCTTGAAACGAAGAAAACCCACGGTTACATGTTTTACACTCATAGGCACAAAACCCTGAAGTCCTCGCCATATCTGTCTCAACAACCATTTCCCTGTGTGATGGTTGTTCTGTGATGAGGACCGACCCGAGCCAAAAGAATCAAACAATTAGCCATGTCTTCTTCGTCGTTGTCCTGAAGGATTCTTGTGAATTCAATAGAGCTAGATGGCATGTGGAAGAAAGTGTTATTAGGGTTTTCAATATCTTCATCTTCACTTGTGGTAGTGGAAGAGGTGGAAGCCATAGTTAAGGCAAGAGGGAAGAGGGTCTTGGACGTTTGGTTCTTTTTCCTTGATGATCATGTTTCTAATCCGCCATGATTGAAGTGTAATCATCTTCTTGATGATGAGCTTGCATGTTGATTATGTGTGTGTGTTTTGTGTGTTTGTGTGTGTGTGAGGGAGGTTTCGTAAGAGAAGTAATGGAGTTGAAGTTTAGATATATATAGAAAGGGCCGACCCCGTGAAAGTGTAACCGTAAGAGTATGTCCACCAATCTAACTTTGCCTTTCCAACCTTGGAAGTTACTAAAAAAAGGCAACTAATCTTCCTTACTTTCTTTCTTTTTTGTTCCTTTTTAAAAGTAAAACAGACCTTTTATTATGATTAATTAGTTCACTGTTTTCGCACAAAAAGTTGCTCTAACAATAAGAAACGAATCTCAAATATAAATTGTTATTAGGCTAACATATTCATGTGTAACTCTTGGGTTCGATGCATACTTAAAACAATTTTGTGTAATTATTTTTGTAAGTAACAGCGCTTTTCATAATCTCGTTGATCAATTCCATTATTTCTAGTTTATGATTTAAATTCTAAACACTTAAACTTCTGCTTCATGGACAGGTCATAGTTAGTGAAATAATTACCTCTTTTCATTCATCGGCATAATAAATTAACAACTAGCAAGAAGCTAGAAGATACAAACATCAAACCATCAACATAGAAATCACCTGAAGTCAAGTAATTTACTTATTGATGGTTATATTACAATTCTATATATTATCGAAAGGTCGTATACATTTTCAGCCAATATATGCATGTCTGCTTAATTTGTTACTTTTCCGGCTTATGTAGTTCCTACATATGTATATATAGAATTACTACGGTTTGTAGAAGTCTCGTACGTTTGTGTAACTAAGGGAGCGTATGGGCAAGGTCGGCGCAAACAAGAGCCTAAATTACTATTTCTTGTGTAACTAGCTAATTCATTTTCGTATAAATGATGATGATATAGTATTTGTTGTATACGTATGAGACAAGTAAGAAGCAAATAGAGACAAACTTCACACAAATATATAAGCTAGCTAGCTATTTTTAATACAAATGATGTGTGTATGTGTAAGTAGTGTGTGTATTTAAATATAGAAAGAAAAGGTGAGAATCGGTTGGCTTTGAAGGAAACCCAGATAAGAGGAGGTTGCTTGCCTAATTGTTTAAATGCCATAACGATACCTTGTGTTGGATTGAGTGCAAGCCTGGCACACTTCCTCTTAGCTCTCCCAGATGTTTCTATAATAAATAATTCCAAATTTCAACTAATAGTAACGTTATGTACCATGTACGTATTCGATATTTATCTTATATATTGTGTACTATCTCAGGACCAAATAAGACTGGTTTATAAAAAAATTTGAACCGTAATATTAGAAACACATTTCAGTAGATCGGGTGCATTTAAGATACATTTAGGAACAATCGATATTTTTTTTCAAAAATTAACACTAAATCAAAAAAATTCATAAGGTTTTCGGAAATTTGCGTGAACCCCCTGGTTCCGTCCCTATACTATCTAGGGTTAGGATTATGTACAAAGCTAGGTCAAGTTTGTAGAAAGTCTAAAAATAATTTATGATCGACAAAAAAGAAAATTAACAAGAAAACCTTTGCAAATTATTCGCAACAAAATACAAATAAACAAGATTGCTTAAAATATAAATACCCCGTAAAAAATTACGCTCAGTTTTGATGAAAACGAAAATAAAAATTATAGAAATAGCGGAAAATAACATTTTTTTCGTGTCTTTTTGGTAACATAATTTCCGGCATTTTGGTCTTAGAATTCACAACGTCGCCCAAACTCAAACCGAACAGAATCGTATATTCGTATTAAGCCATTTGCCTTCTTAATTAAATCTAGAAATTGAAAATTTAATAAAATGTCATATATTCACAATAAACAATACTAGTATTTCTTTGTCATTTTTTTTCATCTAAAATGTCGTCATTTGAAATTTCTATTTTTAAAATCACGCTTAAAGAAATTGCTAGATTGCATATTTGCATGTGGGTTGTAGAATTCGACTTGTTGAAAGATTACTTGTTTATTGAGACCCAAAAATCACGCCGGCTTCAAGTCTCCTTCAATTATTCAATTAATCATTACCTGAGTATTTAACAAAATTTATTTTTATTTCTAAATACGTGTTTATACCTTTTATGAATGTTCATTCAGAATTAGCTTATGATTAAAAAATACAAGTGTGCAAGTGCATTCATTTCTGACTGATCTATAAATATACAACATAGTAATATTCAGGGATAATGCTAAAAAAATGCATCAAAGTTGACACCTTTTAGGATTGTGTATACCCAATTATTTATTTCTTTATTGTAACACAAAACTTGGTAATTTTTGTTATTGTATGTATGATTTCCAACGTGTCCCATGCCAGCGTGTTCGAGTTTTACATGTAGACTGCAAACGTATCAAGAACTACTTTTTTTATTGGGATAATGCTAAAAAATGTATCGAAGTTGACCACTTTTAGGATTGTGTGTAGCCAACTATTTTTCTTTTTTCATTGTAACACAAATCTTTTGATTTGTATTATTGTATGTATCCAGTCAGGATAAGCGTTAAATCGTTAGTCATTTATATTAACGAGCGTTAGTAAATAACTAAAATTCCGTTTTCTTACGTTTTTATTAGTTTTCATCCGTTATTATACGCTTCGTCCGTATTTATACGTTTAAATCTTCCTTACGCTTTCGTCTGCTTTTGTACGCTTTGGTCCATTTTTTACATTTTCGCTTGCTTTCTTGCAT